>JAMKQA010005661.1:0-13888 GCA_024699735.1 Posidonia australis
ATACAAGTTACTATATTAACTCTTACCAAACGAAATTCAAGGATACAATTAAACCTTCCATATCTAAAAACGAAAAAAAAGGGATATTAACTGAAGATATTATGCATAAATTACGGAAGCAAATCCTCTGTTACACGTCTTTTACTAAAATTATGGTATAAATTACGGAAGCAAATCCTCTGTTACACGTCTTTTGCTAAAATCATGGTATAAATTCAAATTTATAATTTGAAGAAACAATAAAATAATTATAAAAATTACAAACAACAATAACCATTTGATGAAGATCAAACCGCCTATATTAAGGACCTCAATTAAGCTATTTAAGGCTAGGCCCTACCAGATAATTTGCCTATATATATATATATAAATATATATAAATATGTCATAGTTAAAAAATGAACATCCATTTTGAAGAAATGAACATCCACTTTATAAAATGGACGTTTGTCTCTAAAAGTGGACGTCCAATTTTATTAGCAAGCATCTTTTTTTAGTAGTGAACATCTACTTTTGGGTTTTTATAATTTTTAAAAAATTTTTTTTTTGGTTAACGATTGAGATGAAACTGTGGCGAGTTTAAAGTTCTCTCAACCACTGTGACAATGAACCATTGTCCTAATTTTTTAAATATTAATAAATCAATTAAGACCTACTAAAAATCGAACCTAATGTCAACTTGATCCGAAATAAATAGAACCGTGTGAGTCATGCTAGGATTAAGGGATTTCTAATTTTGACTTGGCTTGGCATATCTCAAAATGAATTAAGGTCAGATCAGCCTAACCTGAAATAGTGTCGGGCCTTAAAAATTTTGGACCAAGTCCAACTTTATTTCCAGGTTTAGTCATTTCAGTGACAAAGAAAAGATGTACAGATGAGAGAGGGCCCATGGGCTATAACTGAGGTCAGCTTGAGTGACTCCATTCCCAAGCATGTATCTTGGTCCATTAAAAATTTCCCTAGCCACCAAATTTTGATATTGTCTTGCACTCATGCTTACAAATCGCATGTTCCCAAAATAGATATGGGTGGTCTTTTTCAGTCAGAGCATTAACTAGCAATCCCTCTAACTTAGATGGAATGAGTTCAATTCACTCAAGTTGGATTTTTTTTTTCATTTATAGTGGTGGTATACAATTGGATTACGTACACAACCTTCAGAGTTCATATTGGGACTAAGCATCTGACGTTGCATTTGCACCAAAAGCAACAGACATAGAAGAAACAACAAACCAGGACAACTTACATCAAGCAGAATAGCAAATGGATTGGCGTGATTCACTGCAACCGAATAACCCTAGAACAAGCTCACAACCTGTCCTCTACCACTCCTTGTCCTCTCATCTCTCTGGTTTTCCCTTTTGAGTATCTCACATGTCATGAAAGAAGTGTTTGACTTATGACTTATGACATCTATGTCTCTCGATCACAGTGGCTGGGAGAACTTTAAACTCGTCACAGGTTCCGGGTTCGAATCCTAGGACATGCATAAAAATTCACCTCCTTCTATTTCAGCCGTTAACAAAAAAAACATCTATGTCTCTCGCACTTCAATGCCTTTACACCAACAAAGTTGAAACTTGAGATTCATGTAATGAATCAAGACCAAAGAAGAAGATAATCTCGTTAATGATACGAAACAAACCCTTCGAACTAGGTAGGGTGTTCAGTCTAACCACCACCGATCGATTGCCTCATGTGGATTGACTACTTCAATGGTCACGGGAAAGCAAGACTTCAAACCTAAATCATCGAGTTCAACCTGGCCCAACCGACCAATTATTTGATGTACGATTGGTGAACCCACAACCAAGGATATTTTTGTATGACTTATCTTGGATTGCTCCTCTAAAGTGTGTAGAGCTACTCTACTCAATCTATTTCATTGAACCCCTTCTTTCTCTCTTATGCCATGAATAGTTACCTTAATTTGCCACAAAGTTCATGGTAATAATATGTAATTTCTCTATTGTACAATGAGAATACAATGTAAATTGGAACTCAAAATACTGAAACCTAATTATGTATTTGTAAGTATTAGAATTTGAATATGACATTTTCATGATGTCGAGTGAGTTAGTTTTTATTTTGAAATTTGAATTAATTTGTTCTTTCCAAATTCAAAGATATTTTGTGATTCAAAATATTTATTGTGATTAATATGGTTTGAATTTGTTGATTGGATATTTTTTGTTGTTGTCATTTAGGTAGAGTGTTTGTTGCAGGTATATAGTAGATATTTATTTAAAAATCACTTTCAAACATCCACCAGAAGGGGGCAACAATATGATGGATTTTCAAACATCCATTGAAGACGTATTTCAACTCAAAGGATTTTTGGACGTCTACTGGAACTTCATTTCATATTAGAGTTTGAACGAATGTCCTTGGGAATGTCTGTTATGTAGTATTGTTGCCAACATAACTTGTTTTAATGACTATTTTTTTACAAGTTTATATAAAGACATTTAAGACTTTTGAAGATACAATATTCTCTACATTTTCTAGCATCTTCAAGTCTTTTTAGATTATTAAAATTCCATTCCTTTTGTGATCTTTTGCTCTTCAATCTTTCAATCATATTATTGTAAGTGAAGTTGTGCTTGAATTCATCAACGTGTGAAGAATTCTGTGAGAGGTATAAATGTATTCCTCTATGGTGATTCAAGAGAGAAACATAGTAGAACTTCACGAGGCAGGGGTGCATTGATATTAGACTACGATAGAGTCCGAACTAGTATAAAATTTATGTGTATGCTCACTACTAGAAAAACATGATTTTACAAAAATATATGTTCAGGTAGAGTCCTCGTCACATCTTCGTTATTACCTATTGCGAGAACATAGCAAGGACTATTTATCCTCATAAAAAAAAAGTTGTTTAATCGATATTGTGAGGATCTCTCCTCACAATGTGCTTGGAAAATTACAATGAGGAGATTTGTGAGGAATAAAATTCTCATAATCTCCTTGCTATGTTTTCAATATTTCCTCACAATATATTTGCTAAATATGAAATAAGTTTGTCATCATTCTAGAAATAACGAGGACATAGCAAGGGCCTGTCTTCATTATTCCTGTTCAGATAACTGTATTAGGGAGGACGCGACCTCGCAATGTCTTCACTCATTCTGGACAGTAAAAAAATAAATCAATATCATCAATGATTAAGATTAATATACCTGCTGAAATGATATTTAAATGCATTCACAAATATATTAAATTACACATACATTACACATCTACAAATTTTATAAAAAAAAGTATTAATTGATATTACAATATAAGGTTTTACATATCCATTTGTTTATAACATTGATGATAATACAACACTGAAATGATATAATACAAGTCACTCGATATAATACAAAACAATTTTTTCTTCTACCAACTTGCATTTCTTTACCTTTTAAGGAAGATGCATAAATGGAATGATGATCATGTATATGCTCCTTGTAATCCTCTTTGTCGTCAATTAACAAATCAATTTCCTGCTCGTCTTTGTATCTTATGATTATAAAAAACAAGCTTACAATATATTATGATGAATAATGATTATATTATAATGTTGAATTCAACATGACAATTAATGAATAATAAAAATTTTAAAATTAAATAAAACTTTACCTTACAAGTTGGTCCTTCAAAGCATATATTTCATCCATTATTTATGAACTTATTTTAGTACTTAAACCTTCATCTAATGTAGTCACTATCTGTGACAACTGGGAACTGAATAAATTAGAATTAAGTGAAATAAAAGCTTAAGTTGAAGATCAATATTACGTAGTAGAAAAACCAATAGTAGACTCTTCTAAGTAGAATGAATCAAAACTACCTCAAGCCTTACTTTCTTGATGAACTACCTACGTTCCTTTCCATCGAAACTTGCTTCCAAAGTTTTTTGTCAAAAGTTAGGTGTTCAACAATATTGTCGTCTCCATATTTTTCAAGAAGATGTACCTATCCTGTAAAATTAAGCACGATAAGTTAGTTAAAGATAATATAAGATAGAAGTGTATATTATTAAAGCAACTTTAATTATAGCCATAATTACTTGTAAGTACATCCTTCACATAATTGTAAGATATTAGATAGAAGCGTATAAGAAGTTAGTTAGAGATAATATAAGACCAAGTCTCTTTCGATCCACTAGTACGGAATGCAATCTACTACTCTATTACTGTAGATTCTCTACATAGTTTAGTGGTTTGTAATAATTGAAACGTACATTATTAATTTAAAAGACATCTAAAATAAATTATACATTTTTCAAATGTCACCAGTTAATTATATATATAGATAGAAAGAGAAAAGTTTCTTAGTTCACATCTTCTGTTTCTTACTTCAATTGCTTGCGACAAAAAATAGATGGAAGCATTAGAAGTATATTGGCAACAAATAGAAAAAAAAAACCTTATATTACATATAAAGTTTTTCTACTATTTCAATGGTAGTGCCTAGAGACTGTATAATATGGAATCTATAACAAATAAATTAAGGTCACGTAAACACATTAAAAAACTATGAAACTTGCACAAAATAACGTAGTACAAGGTATTATTCAAAATAATTGCATCTTTCTTTATCCTATGAGTTTTTGCTAGTATTTTTCCATCTTGCTGCTACAAACTTGATGTTGAATAGTGATCTGCCTTACTTGTTTTGTTCTGAGATCGTATGGGACGACCAAAAGAAATATATTGACAAATCACGAATTATCCAGAAGTACCACAAATGTTAGCAAGCCGCCTACAAAAATATCACTCATCAGACAGAAAAAAAAAACTCAGATGAGTATATCACCCAGACAAAAAAAGAAACAAGGAAGAAATCACATTGATTACTTCCTAATTTCGACGGTAGTAGTCTAACTCTTCCTCCTCAATTTGGTAGCCTTCACCATCAGCTCCTTGTTCCACGTTAAGCATCTCAACTAATAGAATCTAACTGGGTATACTTAAATCAACAAGACATATACATAATTTATTCTATTACCTAGAAGTGTCTACATGGCAAGATAAATCTTGCTGCCAAGAATTAGATTCTTACGAGTGGTGATCTGCCTGCATGATATTTCAGTGATAGTGTTTTTTTTTTTTTTTAACGGTTGAGATAGTAAGAGGAGAATGTTCTAGGATTCGAACCCGAGACCTGTGACGAGTTTAAAGTTCTCCCAACTATGACAATGAATCATTGTCTCAGTGATAGTGTTTTCAGAGTTTACCTTTCTGGTTGGGCATGGGCCATCTTGATTTGTTTGCCTTTTCTCCTGTTTTGCAGTTTTATCATTTTTTCTTTTATTTCTTTTGAACACCTTGTTCATTTGTGATTGCATCCTCAGATAGATGCTTATTGTTACTTAATGAGAAGCATCCTATCTTATTCTCAAAACAGGAAAAAAAAAAATAGTCGAATACATTATATTGAGAATCAAGAGAGATGCTGTTGGCTATCCATATTTAAAACTATTGATATCTAGGTTACAATGCTTTTTAAATAATTTTTAACAATGTCTTTTTTTGTTAGTTGCATGTGAACCATTGTCATGTCATCCACTAGCTACTAAAAACGAGAGAGAGGCTGATGCATTGTTTCAATCAAACTACACTTCATCGACATTTAATTGTCTAGCTTATTCTTGCCTTTCAATTCAAGACTTTATTTTTATGGTATCTACCATTTGTGCACCAGTTTTCTAATAGTGTAAGTCTACTATTTTAATGGTGCAGACCTCATAGAAACCTATGTTAAACACGTTACTCGCATGCCCATCAAGTTGCCAAATGATCAATCTGTGTCAATAGAAGCTATAAGTTATTCATATTTATGCGCTAAATACTTCCTGACTTTAGAGCATAACTTCAGTAGATGTAGTTGGATTTTCTGGATGAGAAACAAACCAGATGCATTTCCATTAATCAAATCTTTTTTTGTTATAGTGTCTCCTCAATTTATTTCTGTCAATGAGATAATGGCATTGAATTTCATCCTAGAGAATTGACTGAATCATTCCCATATTTTATGGTAGAAGATGTAACGGGATTTAAGATTAAAAAGAAGAAACTAGAGGGCCACAAATAAGGAACAACACGGTCAAGAAAGTAAACATAAGGTATCTCTTGCTGTGCATGAAAATCCATGTAATATATTTCTCTGCATTTTAATAAAAATAAAATATCAACATGAAAAAATATTCTTACTAACTCAGTCCGATCGAAGGTTGTTGTGGCCTTTTCGATCCACTCATAGAGTGAATTTCTAACTTTCCGTGGTTTGTTTTTCCTGCTATGGATCTTTTTTGAAACTCTACATCTGTGAAAAAAAGATTATAGAGTCCATTTCACCTAATTTTAACATTAAACAACGATATATATGTTAATTTCTATATATACAATAATAAACATAATTTCAATTTAGTATAAATATTAATTACCTCTCCTGTGCATACTAATGTAGAGGAAATGCTTTGGCTATCTAATAGTCATTGTGAGGTTCAGGGTATTTTGTCAATACATCTGTCTTTACCTTATAGTAAACATCGTTCATCCTTATTTTAATTAATTTTGTAAAAGGAACATGATAATCCACTTTGGTACACCCAAGTGAAAGCATAAACTTGCTCTGTATAAATCAAACATCATTGTTAATTTAATATATTAATTACTTACATTAAAGATAAAGATAAGAATTATTTATTACTAATAGCACATCAAATATTCTTTCCTTCTCATCTAAATACAAATGCATCTATCGATACTCAATGGTTAATACATATGATCAAAACAATTTTGTAATCTTGGATGGGTAAGGATTCCTATTATGCACAAGGAAGGTGTTAGGCATCCTCGTACCCCCCGAGAAACTCGATCTTTCTAGTCTAAATCGCTTGCTAAAAGCTGGGTGAATGTTTGCACTTATCGTGCTCTGAACATGCTAACATGAATGCCATGACAAAATTGGATGGATGTGCATGATGATGTATGAAAACTGCGAAGAAATTCACATGAAATCACGAAATGCGACACAACAAAGAAAATCACATGAAATGACGAGGTTTTTGGAAGGAACACCTCGGAAAACCAAACTGACATCAAAAGGATAGAAAGTGGAGTTGACCTAGGTCCTCGGGATCATGAAAATCAAAAGGGAAAGATAATCCGCAAATGGGCCAATGTGGGCCTTTTGGCTAGTTTGTGTACGCCTTCGAGCGATGAAATCCAAATCAAATCGAAGAATTCCGAAAGATAAAAGTAAAGGAAATCAAATCGAATGTCGGATGATGGAGTTCAAAAACAAAATGATGGAAAATCCACGAAAGCAAGGCATGAGCGGCAGACTCGCTTAAAAAGGAGGGACGGATGCGTAAATGTGATGAAAACTATATGAAATGAATGAATAAGTGCCTAAATGTGTAAAAAGTGCTAAATGATGGCTTGGACAAGGATTAGGTAAGGCTAGGTGCGAAAACTAAAATGCATGGACACGGATTTGAGACACGGGGGGTAATTTGGTCATTTGGATGGTTAGATGTGATAAATGCATGTATAGGGATGATAGTCATGTCAGAATGGATACAAAACATCTAGAAAAGTGTTATTTGCAAGAAAAATGTGAAAAGGATAAGATCTTAAAAATCATGAAATGATGTAAATACAGTGAAGGACAAACATGTTGACTAAAATGCAAAATTCATAAAAGGATGACAATTTGGATGAAAAATGTATTCATGACTTCTATTCTAACATGCAAATGATGGATCAAATGTGCATGTGGCACTGAGATGTGTAAAAATTGCATCTGGGTAGTTTCCTAAAGACTCAGGGTTTAAAGTGCAAAATTCACACATAAGTGCAAATAGGGTCAAAATATGAAACTAAAGATTGATTTATAGTGAAAACATGGTTCTTAAATGATGTCTATGATTAAATGCAAAATAAGGAATGCAATAAGCGAAAAAAAACCATTAAAAATATGCAAGAAAACATTTAAAATCCTAAATGATAGATTAAGAGTTAAACCAAGGGTCTATATGCAAATTCCTTGTGTTCTAGAATGTTTACTAAAGATTTCGGGACTTATGTGCAAAATGTCAAGGGCCTGAATGTGATAAAAAGTGAGCTTTCATGATGATCAGTGTAATTATGGAATTCATTAGGGTTCAGGATGTAAAATTTATAGAGAAAACTTATTTTAACAATTCTGGGGACTTAATGCAAAAGATTAGGACTTAAATGTAACAAAAATTCAATTTTAATGGTGATCAGTGTGATTTTAAAAACCTTAGGGTTCCGAATGCAAATTTTCAAAAGGAAATTCATTTTAAAGAATTCCAAGGGTCAAATGCAAATGTCCAAGACCCTAGTGCAAGAAAAACATGATCTCAGGGACCTAAATATAATAAAACATGCATGAATATATTAAGAATGAAAAAAATCTAAATATGTAGGGGATTATATGCTAATTTCACATAGAAAAGAAAAGAACAAAAAGTATTTTAAAACTATAGGGGCCAAAATGTAAAAAACAGGACCTAAATTAAATATTCTAAGCACTTAAAAGTAAAAAAACTTAAAACTAAAGGGCCTGGGCCCAAATAGACTCCATTCGAAGATCGTCAGAGGATCATCGGCGTTCTCCCTCCGGCGATCACTCCAGCGATGAATCAATGGTGACCCAGCAGTAGAGGGAGGTGAACGACAACCCAGGAAGCTAGAGTGAGGCACGTCGGAGGTCTCTGGCGTGCCGGAAGGGACTAGGGTGGCCTGAGTCTCTCCCCCCACCTCACGCTTCGGGGAGGCGTTCTGTCGGCGCTGGGGAAGGTGACAGCGTGATGGCAGCGGCGCTTCGGCGACAGCTAAGCTTGGGCAGAGATCAGGGAAGCATTCGGGAGGCGCGAAGAGGTTCCCGGGGGTGTCGCTGATAATTGGGATGGCCTGAGGAGGTCCACCCATCCCCTACGCTGGAGGAGGCTTCGACGGAGGTTGGGGTGGCGTTCTTGGCTCGATGTCGACGACGTGGCAGCTAGGCGAGGTGCGTGACGATGCAGTGGAGCCTCTGGAGGTGGCGGTGAGTGACGGGGCGTCATGGTGGTGCTAGGGATTTCCTTAGCGGCGGTCGGCGATGCTGCGGCTATATGATCGAGTGGCTTCTCTAGAGGGGGGTGAATAGAGAATTTTAATTTTTAATATTTACTTTCCCAATTTTAGTTACAAGTTGTTCACAATGATGAATGTTAATAAAGTAAACAAGAAACCATTACACAATCATATAAATTTGAGGTTAAAAGTAACTCATGCACATGAAGGAGATGAGAGAAATTGAATACACAGACAATTTATAGTGGTTCGGTCAAAAACCCCAGCCTAGTCCACTCCTCAAGACCCTCTTGAGATTTTTCCCTTATACTAAAGTGATAAAACACTTACTTGCGTTGGTTATCCCACCAACTCAATTCTAGCTCCTTCCACTTCTCGTTCCCTGAGAAGCTAGAGCCTCCTCTTGTAGCATTACAACAAATTGCCTTCCCTTTCACAGAGCGCTTTCACATAAAGATTACAATACCGGCTTGTGAAGAGAATGTAGGACAAAGTTTGAGCACAGAATCGAGAGTTACAAGGATATAGAAGTGATGTGTGTCCTATCAAGGCTTATAGAGGTTCTATGTATAGCTAAAGAACCGTCAAAAGATGTGTCTAACGACTAAAAAACGGTCATAAACGGCTAGTCTATTGGTATGCCGTTTTGACCTCTGGAATGCCATTTATGTCTTTAATCAGCAACTCTTGGGTAATTCGGTATGCCGGAATTATTTCGGTATACCAAATTTTCCTGATACGGTATACCGTTTTAGTACGGTATGTCGTTTTATCTTCAGCTTTATCTTTTCAATCTCTTTTGGAGTTTCGTTGCTTGTGCCGAGTTTTCCTGATTCGGTATGCTGTTTCTCTCCGGTATGTCGTTTTTTATTCTTCATCTTTGATTTCGGAGTTCCGTTTTGTGTACCGATTTCTCCTGTTTCGGTATACCGATTTTCCTCCAGTATGTCGATTTTGATACTTCATCTTTGATACAATCAAATTGTTAAGTACATCCTTATATATTTATTTACAACATTTTTCATAAGGTTTACATGACTCAAGTAATTACAATTCTGCAACCTTATTTTTCTTTCATGAAAATATACCAAAAATTCAGTAGTCCAAGTATAATCATCAAAACAAAGTATATTTTTAACAATCTCCTCCTTTTTGATGATGACAAAATTAAAAGATCAAATGTGAGTTCTAATTATACTGGATAAGAATTTTCAATAACCTCCCCTTTAAACTAGGCTCCCTTTATGAATTTTTTATAAATTTTCTAATCATATTGATAATTCATATACTTTATATTTCTCCAATTTTATAAGCTTTCTAATCACATATTGAATCACATATTGAATTCATATACACTTTGTATTCTCCCCCTTTTTGTCATAATCGAAAAGAGATGATATGTTATGAATAACTCTCCCCCATTTGAGCAATAACCAATATATAGAATTAAATAATCAAGACAAATATCAAAACAAAGATAAAGTCATAATAATCTAAATAAATTACACAAAATGTCCAAACACAAAATATCAAGAACTAATGATGTTACAACAACAAATTTTAGGAGACGACGGATTGATGTGTTCAAGAATATCCTGGTGATATTCTTGAAGAGTGCCTCAACTCTATCACTGAGTTTCCGTATGCTTTCCATATATTCTTGATGTCGTTGATTTTGTTGAAGCATCAAATCGGAGATCAGCTTTTGTTGTTCCATCATTTGCTTTTGTTGTTGTAGTTGGATGTCCATCATTTGCTTTTGGTGAAGATACATCTCGGACATTTGTTGTTGAAGTGA
Organism: Posidonia australis; assembly: GCA_024699735.1. Taxonomy (NCBI): domain Eukaryota; kingdom Viridiplantae; phylum Streptophyta; class Magnoliopsida; order Alismatales; family Posidoniaceae; genus Posidonia; species Posidonia australis. The sequence goes on from JAMKQA010005661.1 coordinate 10,900, forward strand.
GTCCAATTTCTTAGACATACTGGATTCTTCTTCTGCTTCTTTGTCAGAGCTGTTATCTTCGTCTCGAGCTTGAGTTCTTTGAGGTACAAAAGAGGAACCCTCAGGAAGGTTTTAAATTTTACTATGAAGTTCAATAGATTGTTCCATCTTAGCCACGGCTTGGGTTTCTAAAGGCTTAGATTTAACAGGTAGGCTTGGCTCATCATCAAGGGGAATGTCGTAATTTTCAAATAAATAAGTAAGAAGAGGACCAAAAAATAATTACTTCGTTTTGACATGAGTGATACAGTGAAAAATCACTTGACCCCAATTAACTGGAATTTGTTTGACAATGGCATAAACCACCTTACAAGTAAGCTCACTTAACTCATCTTGGTGGCCTTTCTTTTGGACTAGATTGGCGGCCACAATATAGGCTATAATACGTGATTGCTTTGTGAGTTGCTTAATCTTACTGGGTTTGAAAGTGCTCCTAGGGTTCAAGGATATAGCTTTATTGATTTTAGAATAGGACCAATCTAACTCATAAATAAATAAAGTGATGTCGGTCCCTGAAGATGGGATTTTAAATAATTGATTTAGTAAAACATCATCAAAATCTATGGTATTGCCGCAAAGATAAGAATGAGCTAGAGAGTGAGAATAGGTCATGTTGGCATATAATTGAGAAACTAGGTTAGGATAGTACATTCTATCACCAATGGAACTTAAAAACGGGATTAAACCTTGGAACTCAAACAGAGGCTTGATGGAATCTAGTTCATTGAAAACTATTCTTCTTCCAGTGAGTACCTCTCTGTTGGAAAACCTTTCACGATGTGCTTGCTCTGCCTCATTGTCGATGAACCGATATTTCTGAGAGTGGCTATCGGAAGCCCCTAGTGTCTCTTTCGATTGCTTTTGTTTTCCGTGAGAGGCAAGCATCTTCTTAGGGGCCATCCTCAACAAGGGTGAGAAAACGATAGAGAAGAGGAGAGGAAGGGTTGAAGAAGGTGTACGAGAGAAGAGGTGAGGAGATTCTCGGATGGGATGGAGAGGGAGAGGAGTCGGCGGAGAGAATCGGTCAGCCGGAAATTGAAAGAAGCGAAAATAAACCCTAGGTTTTGGGTTTAAAAACAGGATTCGCGACTAATTTGGTATACCGAAAAATGATCGGTATGCCGAAATCAGTTACAGGAGATTTCAGAACCTTCTTCGGTACATACATCAGTGTGCCAAAAAATAGTGACTCAGGGAATTTTGGTATACCAAATATTTTCGGTACGTCAATGAATCTGTTCAGAGAAATCTGTCAAAAAATCGATATACCGTTCCATTTCGGTATGCTGATCCAGTAATTTTCGGCAAATACCTTCGGTATTCCGAAAAACCTCAGAGAATTTATTTTCATGTTATATCTGATAGTTTACAAATACCTAGTAGACACCTCGATTTTGAGGTGACCCATGGATGAGCTTTCCAGTTGTTGCTTTGGATGTGGTTAACCCTTGAATCAACCCTAAATCTATAGCAAGCCCACAACCCAACTAGAGATCCAGATAGGTAGGAGAGAGCACCTAGCTAGCACACTTACCTAGCACACCTAGCTAGCACACTTACCTAGCACACCTCGCTAGCACATTCACCTAGCACACCTAGCAGGTGCACATACCCGACGCACATATCAGGAGCCCAGCCATTTCTCAGGCTAGGGGCCGTTGGCTTTCCACCTCCCATGGCTGTTACCTCTACCAATGAATATGTCATGGAATTTTCCAGGCTTTTCGTCTACGAGGCTCCCTGCATTCTCCATGGGTTACCCTTGAGAAGTCCCTATAAATAGACCCCATAGGCCATCATTTGAAGGGGCTGAATCATCTTGAAAGAGAACCTTCTCCAGAATTCTACAAACACCCCCTTGCACTCGAGTTTTTCTTCTTGCATCCAGAGGTATTCTCAGTCCTTCCAAAGCACCTGGGAGCTTATTATCTTGGGTCTTTCTTTTCTTTTTTGAAGGAACATCTACCTCGGACAAGGTAGGCCCTTTCATCTTTCATGTAACTTCTTGTTCTTTTACAATGGGATAGCATGTTAATAGCTCCATGATAGGTATGTTTCTTTTTATATCACCTTGAGGATTTTGCTCTAATTTATCTAATCTTTTTGCAAGATACCCTGTATGATAATCTATGCTTTGATTATAGCATGTTTATTTCGTTTCTAGGAAGCACTTCATTACTTGCATGAGCCATCTCTTCTTTACTGTGTTCCTGATGTAGTCATTTGCATGAGCAATCTTCTCTTATTATGTTCTAGATATGATCATGATTTTAGCAAGTCTTATTGGGTTTGCTCGTCCCATGCTTGAATCTTTTGCATGAACCCATTAATCATCATGTTCTAATAAGATAGTAATGATCAGGTGCATTTCATCATGCTCTTCACACTTGCATGGTTCAACTTGCATTAGCATAGATTACCCATCATCTTTCTGGGTTAGTTCTGGATCGGATCGCGGTCTGATCCTGATTTTTCTGGGGAGCACCTATATGGAGCACCAGAGCAGCGCACTTAGCTAGAGCCCCACTCTGGCGCCCCATGTAGGAGCACCAGACTGATCAGAAGGTAAAACTCTCACTTTTGCGTCCCTGTTTGCATGGCTTTCTGATGTTTTTTTGAGCCTAGTTCTTTTACTGCTTGCTCTTTTTATTCCATGGTTTTGCATGCATTTGTTTTCGATAAGAGCGAGATTGTTTTCTAGCCATTTTCTCCCTTTGGATAATCAGTTTTGGGCAAGAATTTGGTAGGCTATTTGCACCATACTCCTACATAGAGAGTCTATGCATCAGCCCATGATCCAATGTCATGACTGAATCTTGTTTTCTCACTTAGCATGAGATAGGTAGGATCTAGTGTGAGGCTACTAGCCCTTGAGCACAAGGTCCATAGATATTGCATTTGCACCTCTTTCGCTTTTAAGGCATGATTTCCGAGTTTTACAAAGGATTTT
>JAMKQA010005662.1:0-17865 GCA_024699735.1 Posidonia australis
TATACACACACACACACACACACTCTCTCTCTCTCTCTCTCTTTTGGAATTAATAAAAATCGTATTATTCACCTCTCACAATTCTCAGTCTCAATCTCTCTCGAGACCACGGGTTCGATCTTTAGTGACCTTGAGATTACTTTCCTGCAATATCTCTTAGACATTCTCCAATACTCTTCGCCTCTATAATTATAATTTCCATTGAAAAGGAGTTGGAGGCCGCAAGCAAGAACTGACGGGACTCCGACAAATACTTTTCATTTCTATGGTGTTGCCCAACAACTTTGTTGAAACTTAGAACTTTGTTTTTCCTTTTGAATATGGCAGTGATTAGGGCCTAGAACTTTGTTGTATTTATTAGGGCTCAGATCTGAACTCTGGTCTCCTCTTCTACGAGAAGACAATGCAACTAACTAAGCCATGAGCTCATGTGCCACTCAGAACAATCTGATACGTTCTTTGTTTACTTGAATGATGCTTTCTGTTTACCTTGTTTCTATTAGGTGATAAGCTGATTTGGCTTCTTGTGCTTTGTTTTCTCCATGTCTATTGGTTTTTTTCTCTATGAGGTTCATTTTGATTTGATTGAGTTTGGTCTTGTTCTTCAGTTTTCCATTTGGTGCTGTTTCTAAAACAAAAGGATTGAAAAAGGGTTTTTTTTGGCTTATTTGGTTTGGGTCTTGTGGCATCTTATATTTTCAATGATGGATGCTTTGAGTTGCTTTTGTCATTGAAGCGATTCTGTTGAGTACATGCTTGATATAATAACCCAAAACAAAATGTGTGTGTACCACAAGGACTTACCTCTATCTACATTTGTCCCATACCATTCTCTCTTTAGGTAATCAAAACACTCATATAGGAAAACTTATGGAAGAACTTGGTTTTTTTCCCCTATTCTTAATCCATAGGTTTTTTGGCTCCTTGATGCTAGTACACTTCTTTTATTTGCAAGAGATGATTGTATTGATATCTCAGTTTCTTTTGTTTATTGAATTTATCTGATTTAAGTCTTCTTGCACCTTCATTCGCACCTCTCTACATTGTGTCTCCCTTTAAGTTCCCGGATTACCTTTCCTTCCAATTCCATGTGGCTTTTTATATCGTTCAAGTTGGGGATTATAGGACAGTATTCATTGGTGATTGTTGGGAGATGTCTTTCTGTTTCTCTAGGAGACTACAATCCGCAATCTGCATCTGCCAACATCCTATATATCCTTTATTGGATATTATTATCTACAAAACATCTGTTATTAGTCCATGTGTTTGCTTAAGAAGAGTCTAAGCATGAGCGATAAGGACTTCATTGGGTTAGCTCTCTTTGTCATGGCGCTGGAAAGAAAGGAAAGAAACATAAGAAGGGCACAAAGACCAATCAACCCAAGATTGCTGGAACTTCTCATAATGTTGACAGACCTAAAATCCCGTGCTGCAAAATTATGCCGAAAGTATCAGCTTGTTCAAAAAAGTATAGGCAGAGAGGCGTAATCCTTTTAACTTATGTTCGTTTTGAATCAAATCTTATTGAAGTTCCTTCTAATTCTTGTTGGAAATTAAACAACAAATAATGTTTCGAATTTGATTTTGGAATACCTTACAATCCAGAATTTAAACCCAAATAAAACATCATTCTTAACATAACTTTGACTTCACTTTAATTAAAAAGACCCATTTATCAATAAGGGCATCGATTCTGCATTGAATGAGAAAGGATTAAGAGAGAACTTCTAGAGACATAAAAAGAGAAAAAGAACATTAAGTGTGAGAGAAGTCTTTTTCTACTAAGGAAGAAGTATTGAAACAAAGAGTGTCTATAGAGCATATTAGTACTGAGCTCATGATTACAGATCCTTTAACTAAAGGATTACAACCATATATATTATGGAACATGTTAACGGAATGAGTCTTGGTTGTAATCCAAGGTGTTTTTAAGGATTATTTGTTCTCATGGTTTAGACATTTCTTTTGAGAATTCATTATTGATGTTTGTGTTAGGTTCTTGTTTTGCATTATATTTGCATATTATAAGAATGAATTATGCAAGTAGGAATCATCTTTGACAAAGATAATATGTTGGACGCATAATTGTAAATATCGGTTTCTTGTCATATTTCGACAAGTTGAAAAACCAACACATGATGAAATATCAGTATGTTAGTGTTGTGTCGGTGGAAATATAGTAAAAAAAAATCACATTTGTTTATAAAATTATCATATTATGGTAAGTTGAAAAATCAATATATGTTTGGTACCATGGTTGGACCTTATGTTTACTTATCATATTATGGGTCATAATCAAGTAGCTTGTTAACATGGTAGTACATGGAAAGGGTTGATGGCATTTTAGTGATATGTTACCATGATAACTCATGCTAATAGATTGCTTGGTTATGATATTATGTTGATTGTACTAAATTTTAAGTGGGCTACTCTTATACAAGCTTAGTGCTTACCTTATGAATTTCAATGATGTTGTTGTCATATGAGTCAAGCTAGTGAATGGTAGAAAATTGACCCTTGAACGTCATTGCGCCTTCAAGTGGTGTTAGAGCCATCGTAAGCTGTTATCCACCACGCGTTTCAAAAATCACACAAATGCTTCCACACGACCATCGATCTCCACGACTCGTTGGTGATTCTGCATGTTCACCATCGTCTCGTAGGGCCGTCGTTTTCCACACACCCCTTGTGAGTCCTCCTTAGCGCACTCATAGGGCCATCCTCCTCCGCACACTCGTAGGATCGTCTTCCTCCGATTGATTACTACTGAACTGACAAAGATTGAAAAGTTGAATGAGGTGAATTATGAAATGTGGTATAGGAAAATTAAATATGCACTTATCTATGACAATTTAGAATATGTTGTTGAGGTTCCTCTGAAATAGATAATAACACCATTGAGGTGGAAATTGAAAAACAAGAAAAATGGAAATTTGATGATAAAAAGGCAAAAAGGCTTATGTTGATGTTTATGGAGGATAACTTAATAAATTTTTTTGAATCATGTGACACTTCACGCAACTTGTGGAATGCTTTGAAGGAAAAGTATGATAAAACTACTGAGATAAATACTCAACTTCTTCTTCAAAAGTATAACTTGTAAAATACAAGAGGAACAAAATGTCGTAGAATATGTTAACAATATGATTGTCATGGCTAAGGACTTTGCAGTAGCTGAAACTTCCATTCCAAAAAAGTTGTAAGTGGCAACTATTAATCTTAAAAGCTTGCCATTAAGTTTTAATATGGTTATCACAGCTCTTAGGTCTATCTTACTTCAACTTTCTAAATTGCCTGCCAGGTTGAAAACTGAGCAAAAGATTATGGCCAGTCAGAAAAGATATGAATTAAATCTAGAAGAAATAAATGTAATTTTTCAAAAGCCTACGAATGACAAAATACAAAAAAGATAGAATGAACAAAATAGATCATAGTTCAAGACAAATTAGGTACAAGGAAAAAACTACGAGGATCTTGCTATCAGTGTGGCCAATTTGATCGTTTTAGATCAAATTGTCCAAATAAGAATGGAAATAAAGACAAGGCTTCGGAACAAGGATTAGCCAATAAAAGGATATTCATTTGTGTGGTAGAATGCAACAATATTATAGTGTCAAGTTCAAATGAGTGGTAGATTGATTTTGGTGCAACCCAATACATTGCAAAAACAAAGAAAGGGTTGGAATCTTTCATCGAATTTAAAAAGAGTGAACAACGCATTTATATGGACAACAACACCTATTTAGATATAGAAGGAATTGGCACCTATAGGTTGAATCTTGGAGACAACGTTATAGTTCTGAAAAACGTCTTTTATACACATGACATGAGATGGAATCTGATTTTTGTTGTTGCTCTCATGCAGAATGGCCTAGAAGTTCGTTTTCAAGGAAATGACAAAAAGTTTTTTACTATGAGTGTTTATGTACCTGAACATGATCTATTCTGTATTTCTATTATTGACAATGAAATAAATAATATTGATGCTGTTTTTTATTACTTTGTGTGGTATTTATCAGAATGTGATTTATGACATTTTAGATTAGGATATGCTAGTACATCTAAAATGGAACAAATGATTAAATTGAATCTCTTGCCTAATGTTAAAAATTTAGAATTAGAATAATATCAACATTACTTTGTTGAAAAAATGACTAAGAAACCACTTAGAAAGGAACATAGATCGAATGAATTGTTGGGCTTAATTTATTCTGATGTATGCGGTCCACTTAGTATAAAAACATATAATCACAAAGAATATTTTGTGACGTTTATAAATGATTTTTCTGGATATGCTTATGTCTATTTAATATCTCATAAAATTGAAGTATTAACATGTTTTAAGAGATATAAAATGGAAATAGAAAAACAACTTGTAAGGAATATTAAGATGTTAAGAACAGATAAAGGTAGGGAATATAATTCAAATGAATTTAAGCAATATTATGAAGAGTATGAAATTAAAAGGTATACTATAATGTCTTACACGCGACAACAAAATAATGTAGCGGAAAGAGAGAACAGAACTTTAATGAATCATGTTAGATGCATGCTTTCACATGTAGGTCTTTTTAAAGAATTTTGAGGAGAAAGTTTACTTACAAGTAATTATATATTGAATAGAATACCTATTAAATCTATTCCAAGTACACATTATGAATTGTGGACCGAAAGAAAGTCTAGTTTAAATCATTTAAGGAAATAGAGTATTGTAGCTCATATACTTATTCTTGGACAATTAAGGGATAAGTTGGAATATAGAACTTTGAAATGCCTATTTATTGTCTATTGTCAAAAAAAATTTGGTTATACATTTTTTTATAAAGTAGAAGGAATCATTGAATATAGAGATGCTACCTTCCTAGACAATTTAGAGGAAGGGGAACAAAATAATAATAAGGAATCTCTACAGATAATAGAGGATGATTATTTCAATGATATCTTGGAAAAAGACCCTAGAAATGAAGGAGAATGTCAACCTAATATGGAAATACCAATGAACTCATGGAAATTGTGGATGAAGATCAACATGTTCAATCCAACATGGAAAATCAAAATGAACCTATATAAGAAAATGAACAATAGCAAACTCCTGTTGGAAATAAAATAATGAGATTTCAACCTTCATGGATGGATGATTATCATTTATATTTTCGTGAGCCTTCATGCTTATTAGTTGATATAGAAGAGGAAAATCACACGGAACCCATATCATATAAAGATGTGATTGAATTACATGATAAAGATTTATGGCTTGAAGTCATGGATGATGAAATTGATTCCATGAAAAGAAATAAAGTTTGAGAATTGCATGATTTACCTAAAAATAAGAAGGTCATAGGATGCAAATGGATATTAAAAAGAAATTAAAGGTTGATGAGTTTATTGAAAAATATAAGGCCTGGTTAGTTGTCAAGGGCTTTACACAAAAGCCTAGAATTGATTTTCGAGAGACTTATTTTCCTGTGGCTAAGTTCGCTTCAGTAAAGATGATATTGGCTATAGTAGCACACTTGGATTTTAAATTACATCAAATGATGTAAAGACTATTTTTCTGAATAGAAATTTATAGGAACATATACATATATGTGTCAATCTGAAGGGTTTTAGGTGGAAAAGAGTAACGTATACAAATTGAACATGATAATATATGGTTTAAAACAATAATCAAGACAATGGTATCTTAAATTCCATGATGTGATTGTCAAGATGAGATTTGTTTCAAACAGATTGGATAATTGTGTATATGTCATGAAAAGTGGAAGCAAATTTGTGATATTATCCTTATATGTGGATGATATTTTGCTTGTCGGAAATGACATTAACTTGTTAAATAAAATGAGAGAAGAACTCAGCATAAAATTTGAAATGAATGACATAGAGGAAGTATCTTATGTTAATAGAATACAGATCCTTAAATATCAGAAGTCTAGGATATTGTATATGAGTCAAGAAAGATACCTACTTTCTGTACTAAAAAGATTTGGAATGTAAAATAGCACATCGACACCTACACCATATGTGTATGGGAAAAAACTAAGCAAGGACCAATGTCTTAGAAAGGGGAAATAACATTTGAAAGTACCTTATGTTCAAGGAGTTGGAAGTTTATTGTATGCAATATTATGTACTAGATCGGACTTGCCATATTTTGTGAGTTTGGTAAGTAGATACCAAAGTAATCCTGAAATGACACATTAGGAAGCTATTAAAAGAATAATGAAACACATAAAAGGAAAGTTGCACTACAAGCTTACATATTAAGCAAAGGAGGTTGAAGTGTTTGGTTATTCAGATATAGATTTTAGTGGCGATAAAGATGATGAAAAGTCCACTTTAGGATACTTGTTCGTTTTTGGAGGTGGTGTTGTATCTTAGGGCAATAAAAGGCTAGGATGTATAACTAAATACACACAAGAAGCTGAATATGTTGCCTGTAGTACAACAACTATACATGTTGTTTGGATCAGAAGGTTTTTTTAATGATTTAAACCTTAATTTGATAAATACTCCAATAGATATATATTGTGACAATTAAGCTGCAATTAGTCTTATAAATAGTGGTGTAAATGTTTCAAGAAGAAAACATATTGAAATATAATATCATTATATTAATGATAATGTGGAAAAAGAAGAAATAAAATTAAGTTATATTCTCATAGATGATATGATTACTGATCCTTTGACTAAAGGGATTTCAACAGAAAAATTCATCAAGTTTGTTGGCTTGATGAGATTGAGGAACATTTTCATAGATAATGGAAATGAAGAATAATCTCATGAATAATGGGAGTGAAAATGGAAAATAATTTGTACTTTCTGTAAATAATGAGAAAGGAAAATAATTTTATACATCTCATAGATAGTGGGAGTATATAAAGGAATATAGTGCTTGATTTTCGTGATCAAGTAGGAGATGTTAAACTGTGATCAACGAATGATTGTGTAGCAACTATTGAAAATGACGTTGAAAATCATGAGAGCATTTTAGAAGAAGGGAGGTAACGGACATGTGTATACTCCTTATATACAAAGGTGAAGGATTGAAGAAAAAATACACAGAAGAGAAAAACCATCATTGAAATCCTTATCCGTCGTTGTGCCTTCACCTTACATGAGAAAGGATTAAGAGAGAGAACTTCTAGAGACAGAAAGAGAAGAGCACGCCGAGAGCAAGTGAAGATCCAAATCCTTGTGGATCCGGATATGTCTTTTGATCCATATGCTTCCGCTTAGTATGGTTTTTGTGAAAATCATGAAAGTTGAAGATCTTGGTTCAATTAAATTAATCATCAATAGTGTAGAACTAACGTGTTTACTTTGTTTTCTAACTTATTCGTGTGTTTCAGATAGAGGTGTTTCACACAAACATGACTAAAGCAGACTTGGTTGTCGATTGAAGAGGAAAATAGAAAAAGATTGAAAAGCATTATGAGTATTATCACAAGCACGATCGCTTTAATATCAGAAGCTAGTTCGGCAAGTTTATTGGTTGAAGGAGCCATCCCAGTAGACGTGCTCAACCGACGTCTTCAAAGCCATCCCAACGGCATCATTAAGTTTGAAATTGTTGGACAATCCTTTACTTTCTGTCATTTGTGGTTAAAATTCTTTAGAGGATGATTCATTTAGAGCACTCAAAAAGCTTAAAAAAAGTTAGTTGCATCGCATACTAGGGAGGCAAAAGTTGCGAATATATATATTTTGCACTCCATATAGAACATAAATCAAAATCAAACTGACGATAGACAATTAAAAAAACAAGTTTCTGTATATAAGCAACATCGCACTTTTTTATAAGCTTTATCATCATCCACAATACGTAGTATGAAGGCCTTGCCACACAAAGCACCGTCCATAGTTTGAACTGAGTGACTTTTTATTGAAATTAGAAGATCCGTCCATGTTCACGGAACAGTTGTTCAGCCATGAATTTAACCACAAGCTTTCCAACTAGGAGAATAATAATATATCTAGAACCAGGCAAGGTCTTCAGTTCCCTGAAAATCAAGGGGCCAATGAAGGTAAGATCTGTGCTATACTCCCACGAATGTAGACTAGTTCCCTTTTTGGGAGGATAATTATAACAGATATTGTGCTCTACATAGTAACAAAATATGCTTAATCAATAATTATATAAAAATAAACATAGAGAATAGTAGCATGAAAGAAGCATAGTAACAAGAAATACATAGAGAATAGTAGCAAGCAATAAACATGGACGAATGCATTAAATGGCATAACAATATCAGGTCAAACTCAAAAATCTTCATCAAATCTCAAATATAACCGGGACAAATAGCTCCTATCAATCCTGTACCATAACATAAGCAAAGGGGATATAAGAGTAGAGATACTGAGGCAGATAAACACATGGCAAAACCTCAGTAGTCATGATCCAGTCAATTATCTAAGTCAGGAGGTGTTGGCTTGGAAGATAGATGAGCCTCACTTGTAACCTCTTTCTAATGACAGCCTCTGCCAACAACTTCACAGAAATTTATAAGCTCGGTATCCTGTATAAGTTTGACTCTAGAAAGAATTACCACAAACATTATTATATAATGTCAATCATTGATCAATGACATTAAAAACATACATCAAGAATGGAAAAAGAATTGGAGCATGTAAAACTATTGTCAGGCGAGGACCAAAGGATGACAGAAAATTAATACAACAAATTCAAACAATATCCGCATATCCAGCCTATTTCTTCCTCTACTGTCCTCCGATTTCTTTTCCTATGAGCATCTTGCCATTGATCTATGAGCTTGATCGTTCTCATACACTATTTACTAAAATTTGGTAGCATCCTATATTTCTCGATAATGAATTCAAAGCAATCCATTTTAAGATTGGGTGGGGAGGGACGGCTCATATCAAGTGTACAAGTAAAGTCGTTGTGAAGAAAATTCCTAACCCTGTCACAGACACCAGAGTGAGGAAACCAGAGGAGATACCATGGCACTAAAAGCAGCCAGCATTTCGCATTGCTGCAACTTACCAGAGCCTGGAGAGGAAAGGGTTTCCATAGAACAAAAATAACACTACAGCCTCTCTCCTTTTACGCTACCCAATAATTCAAACAGCACAGACTGGAGATGAAAACCAATGGGAGGAAAAAACAGGAAAAAATAATTTCATCAATTGCTGCTCGACTCTTATGTTGCTGTTTAGCGTTACTAGCTCTCTGGTATCTCCAATTAGAAGCTTATCACTGACAAACAGGGAGCTCAAAACACATGATATACAGTACTAAATTCCAAATGTCTACTCATTTTTAATTTCAATGATGTCCATGTGAATGTTAAATGACAAGTAAAATCTGGTTATAAAGCTTAATGCATTTTTATGTTGTCTAATGAAACATGCTCAAACCAAGAAAGTGATAATCTTGGCTCACAGAGTCATAATTCAGGAGAGGAGAAAGTACCTGGTGGTTAGCATATATCTACCAAGTAACAAAAATTAGGTATAGTATACGGTCAGTCAACATTGTGGTAATGATTCTCACTATTCTGATACCACAAGACAAACAGCATCTGATTTCTACCCCATAAACCCATAAATACATGTGTGGATGAAGTAAAATTGTCCAAAGAAACACAAATATATGAAATAACAGACAAGTGATTACTAAAGGATGCCACCAAGAGCCCCAAAATAAAACATAGCCTTCAATTCATTTTATTTGTGTCTAGAGTATAAAATGCAATGACACAGAAAGTGTTTACGAAGAAGATGGGGACTAGGGCATTACTAGAAGATGCTGATAACTTAAAAAAATTGTATTAGAAATTATGGAATCTTCATATCAAATGCCATATACCACATACAAAAAGAAAACCTTTTCCCAAGTTAAAATATTGCAGCAGTATCAGTATGCAGATGATACACTTGGAACCATTAGCCACCTTCTTTAACCTCAACTTATTTCTTGAACTTGAGGCAAGTTCCCCCAATTCTATCTTGAAACACCTCTCATACCAACCCAGCATTCCTCACAATGATGCCCCTGTTAGCTAATGCATTGTTTAAATTGCTTGCTTGAAAGATAAAACACAAACATTTCATGTGCAATTGGGTAGAAACAATGTCGAAATCTCGCAGTCATCACCTTATCATCTCAACTTCATGGGAAACACGAGATGAAACCACGGAAGTTACATTTACTTGATTTCACAAAGTGAGCTCCAAACATAAAAATGAGACAATATCTTGACGTCAAGCAATAGGGTTACTTGTTGACTTGATTGAATTCTAATGCACAGCATGTTACGAAATTAAATGCACAAAAGGAGGCAAGCAACAAAATCATATATTCACCAAGCACACACAGTGAACCCAACAATAAAATTGAAAAAAGGAAGGCCAAACAAACGACCAAAATGAAATCCTCAGTCAACAAGAACACCATAATATTGTTGGAATAGTCCTACATTGAAAAAAGTGAAGACCGAAATTGTGATTATATATAGATATATCTCTGTACTCATAATCAATAGTTTTGAGTTTGATATCTATATTTCAACATAATATTAAGTCAAATGAGACCCAAAGAGGCCCAAGTCCACACTCATTCAATCATATTAAAAAGAGATACTTGTAAAACTTAAAAGAGGCTACAAGTACGGCGAAGTATTGGAATAGTCCCACGTTAGAAAAAGAGATGACCGAACTTATGGTTATACATAGTGGACCATATTTTGAATTGGTTGTTCATATTTTAACAAATATACCAAAACTTAATCAGCTGAAGAAGAAACATGATGACCATCTCATAACTGGCCTATAGCAAATCAGATAGAAAAAAAAATCATGCAACCTAACCACCACAAGAAGAACAAATCAATTACCTCTGCAACGAAAGTGGCCGAGCTAATCGACCGGCTTGAACTCCAGGACTTCCTTGAAGTCCATCCACGGCTTGACCCAGATCTTCGCCTCGTACACCTTGTCCTTCCCACCTTCCTTCACATCCACCGTGAGGTAGTGCATGGTCCCCGCAACCACCTGCTCCTTCGCTTCCAACACCCGGGAGAACTCCAGGAGCGTGTTCTGCCACAACCCACCAAAGCCAACAACAAGATCAACAACAAAACTCTCTAATAAAAGACAAAAGTGATATCCAATCGAAGACAGGATGAGCGTACCTGCTTCTTGTTGTAGTCGTCGACGGCAAAGCGCGCGAGCTCGTCGACCTCGGCGCTGTTGGCGGCGCCTTTCGGCTCGCTGATGCCTCCCACGGTTGCCATCCTCGTCCTGGCTTGGCGGCAGAGATGAAATCTGGAGACTGGAAGCAGCAAGAAAAAGAAAGAAGGCTCTTGCTCCGCGTTTTTCTCGTCGTCGCACTAATGTTGCGTCAAGTCGTGGAGTGCGTGGGACCGCGCCTCACGCATGCTCTGACTCCACATCGTTGCACCCGGAAGACCGTTTTTTTTTTTTTTTTTGTTGAGATTTTTGTCACAATATTCTCACTAAAAGTTATATTATTATCGTTACGTTACTTTCCACAGAAGGTACTGAGATACACCTAATAAGTCAAAAAAAATACCTATGTATTTCAATTAATCTAAACCTAAACGATGTTAATACTTGAAGTTAGTGTCTCCTGAAAATCATGTTATTGTACCTATAGATTTTCCATAAAAATCAAGAGACATTAATCTTCATTTACTCATTAAACTTTCTTCTCCTTCGTCTATTTCTCTCTTCCTCTTCTTCTTCTTTCCAAAGCACCAATGTCCATAAGAACAAAATCGTCCTCCACTAGAAATGGCCATCACCACTGACCCCATTCCAACTCCTCCTTTGGGCTTGTTGGTCTTCTTCTTCTTCCACTTGTAGTGTTGACTTCTTTGTTCCAATGCTTAATGGGTGCAAGGAGTTTGTCTGCCATGGTGGAGTCACAACCCTTGGTGCTTAAATACCACAAGGGTGAGCTTGTCATAGGACCAATCTCGATCAATCTCATGTGGTATGTCTCGATCAATCTCATGCGGTATGGCAAGTTCACTCTTTCCCAATGCACCATAGTCAGCAACTTCGTCACGTCACTCTCAGCTAACAACAATACCCACCACTAGCAACAACCATCCGTCAGTCCGTCACCACTTGATGGAAGACCAACAAGATCGGTGGTGAGGATCCCATGGGTCATCCCCAAGGTTTAAGAACGATTGGTACGCTTACATCAAGATCGAGAACTTATTGACCCAATACCTCCGCCAATGCACGTGGTTATTCCACCAGGCCCTGTACGGACGTTAGATGCCTCCTCTTGTGGTGCCCAATGGCGACATGGGTGTTAATGGCATGATGGTCAACCTGGTCAGTATCTTGGCTGGCATAGTGATGAATCCCTTTGGAAAAGGGTATTTGGTGGGTGTAATGATTCTCAAATTTAGTTATAGTTTTTTTCATAATATTATTATTATTCTATAATTACATTAATTATATAATTAAGTCTAAATACACTTAATAAAAATAAATAACTGAAATAAACTAAACTACAAATTCACTAGGATTTTTGATGTATGACAGCGTGACTTTTCTAATATGTATTAGTAGAAAACCAACTCTTATCATTGTACCTAGGAAACACACCAAAACTAAAGCACACGTAAGTGACTACTCAAAACGGTCACCCAATACACACTCTACTAAAAACTTGACGAACGATGTCAAGGCAACTAAACACAGACATCTCACCTAGATGGTGTGTAACGCCTTGATCCCAGGCATGCTATCAAGATCACAGTATCATAAGCAAATTACACTAATTACATTAAAATTAAATAACTATAAATAAGACTCACCTATAGGAAATGATGTGCGGTTAGAAACTCCTATTCCGACGTTGGAACTTGACTACACCCGACCTGCACTTGAAAACCAACTAAAGCAAGCGTAAGTGACATATAAGTCATCCAGTACATGCTTCAAACACAAGCACAAAGAAACTCGACAAAACTGCTAAAAACACACCTTTTAATTTACAAAACTTAGTTTTCTTTTGGAAATCCATTATTGAAACATCAACCTCTTTTTCTTTGAAATCACTTGGAAATTTGTTTCCAAAACTCACACTCTTTTCAAAACTCACATTTCCTTTTCTTTTGAAACATTTGGAAATTTGATTCTAAACCATATTCTTTTCTAAAGCTCATCATTTCTTTTCAATACTTGGGATTTCTTCCCAAAATCAAAAACCATTTTCATATTTTGAGAAAACCACATTCTTATTTAATTCTAGGATTTCCGGACCAATTACAAGTCCAATCCTAGTCAAACCATCTCTTTTCATTTTCACAAACTACACATTTTTTTAATTACTTTCTATTTTTCTTTATCGATGTTACCTTGATCAGGGGTAATTAGGCACACAAGCAGTAGGTGAGGACACCATTTCCCTTACCTCGCTACACTACTAAGGTGAAGTTCCCCGTGAGGGAGGACATCGCCGCAGCCCACTGGTCTCAATTTCATTTCATATGCATGGGGGTACGTCTTTATCTAACGTCCCATCAGTGACCCAAACACCTGGTTCATATAATAGGCTCAGCTTACACCGTCTCAAACTCGGTGACCACGGTTGTATGTGAAAACTGATATCTTATCAATTTGTCGACACCAACCCCTGTGATCTCACTCTGGTAACCACGATCGTGCTTGACAATTTGTTCCTTTGGAGTGTCATTCTCCCATCATGTTGCCAACACCAACCCCCGTGATTCCACAACACATTATTGATGTTTATTTCAAAATCCTTAAAATTTCCTTTCAAAACCATTTCCATTTCATTTTCTTTGTTGTAGGAATTTTTTCCCATGCGACACCTGACCCTCTTTTGGGGTCCCACTAGAGATGGAATCTAGGCCAGCCCAGCCCAAAAAAACAAAGGCTCGACTGGGCCTGGATCGTGTAGAGCTGGGCTGGGCCTTTGTTGACAAGTCATGGGCCCAACACGACCCGTTGTTAGGTCGGGTCGAGTAGGCCCACGACCCATAGTGTTTCTAGTTTGTTTTTTTTTTTTTTAAATTTCTAGGCCGGTTCGGCCGAACCCAGTCTAATTTACAGGGCCAAAATGGGCCTACCCTACGGGCCTCGCACGTGGGCCCGACACGGCCCACTACAGGCCTGGCTCGGCCCGATCCATTTCTGGGATACATGGGCCTGGACCGTGTTGAGCCCAAGCCGACTCGATTTCCATGTCTAGGTCCTATCTTAATTCATGAAAAATCATACTTTTAAAATCATAAATTTGGGTCTCATGCCCAAAATTACTCAAAAACCACACATTTAATCACTTTTTATCCATTCCTTAGACTTTAAACCCAAAACCATTTCCAAATACACTTATTGGATTCCATATTTCTCTATGTCACTTATATGGGGAAAACACCATTAACACTTGCTCATTGTCCAATTAAAACCTTTTATTTCTAGTTTATATTCACATATATATATATTAAGGCCAGGGCTAAATTGGTAGACCGAAAGCAGGTTTGGTATACCGAAAATCCCTAGTTCGGTATACCAAATATTTTCGGTATATTGAAACTCCCTGTTTTGGTTGACCGAGCGATTTCGATCTACCGAAACTAGGTATTCTGCCTTAATCTGATCGAGATTCGATATGCCGAACCCAATTCGGCATGTCGAATTGCCCGTGGTTGAACACCTCCCCTATTTCGACCTACACATTTTGCTGGAATTGGGAGCCTCCGGTGGACCCCTCAAACAAGCATCATAAATCATGGATAAATCATGAGGTGTAGACCCTTGCGTCTACTTCAAAACCCCTCAAACCATTCATGAATCCATTCACCATGCAATCCATATGAAAATCATAAAGAGGTGAAGCTCGTCTGAGTTACTGTGGCTTTCATCCCTAAATCTCATATAAACCTATAAATTTTCATCCTAACCTCATGATATCTACATATTCATGCTATTCATCACATTCTCATCCATTCTACTATTTTTCTATGATTTTACATACATTATTTTCGTTTTTCATGCATTTAACATTTCGAATCACCACCGCAAAATAAAGGAGAAAAGGGGGGGTCACGTACCTTTAAGTGGCACGCTGGCGACCTCCTTGCACTCCAGCTCAACCTTGGCGACTCTCGGCGGCAACGCACACGGTTCCAACCAAATCACAAGCAAGTGCATAGAAAGCCAACCAAACCTTCACACTCATAAGAAACAATAGATTATTTATTAATAAATCATTTATACAATATTACATAGTTTATAATTAAAAATGGATAATCAGGCTGAAGTGTCACATGGTGCAGCACAACAAGGCAATTCACTATTGCCCAATAAGCTACAAAACCTCAAAAATTATGCCTTTAAAAACTATTATATTCTATTTAAAACCACATGTATGCTCCTTAGAAATCTTTTATGCATGCTTGAGAAGGCCACTCATGCCAAATCAAGCCTAAAAACTACACAGGCTGATTCCGTGCACTTTACGCGAATCAGACAAACAACAGTATCTGAATGCTCACAATTGCACACAATACACCTACAAAAACTACAAAATGCAATAACACAAAAGCTATGGAGTCATTGCTAAAAAAACACAACGCCACACAGGCACAACATCAATGCCACACAAGCACCACACTACGGTTTTATCTATACTAAAGCTTGATTCTCTGAACCAAGGCACAACAAAGTCACAATGCCACTCTAGCGTAGCTACCTCAAACAACGCCACTCTAGCGCAATCATCTCAAACAATGCTACTCTAGTGCAAAGTACCTTGCTACGCAGGTGCAACACCACAACCACACAGTGTGTCGTACTGTCTGATGCCAAGCAGTCAACATTGGCCATAAGCAGTCCATTGAGGAGCTACCATGACATCTGCACTACCACGAATAATCATCCTATGGAAGAATCTACCTATCACAATGTCTTTCCATTTATAGGACCCTCAAAAGCTAACCTTATTTGAGAAAGTTATTCACCCCTCCTAGGCAAGCTGTCCTCTATCAGGACAAACCACAGGGTGCACCCTCTCAGCGTTCTCACCTTGATACTTGGGATTACAAGAGTGTCATACCTCATCACCTGGACAATACTCCACACCACAAGTCACAAAAGTTAGCAAAACCACATTGACCTCAACCTAAATAGGTAGCTCACAACTCTATGGGAATCATTCATCCTTGAAGATCGACCAAAAGTATCAGTTTCTTGGTCCCACGCAAAACCCAAAACAGTTGGACCTCACTCTAAACAACAACTCCCGACTCTAGAGGTATCACTCATCCCTAGAAGCTGGTTGAGAGCTTAGGTATCTTAGTCCCCCTAGAAAACCTTTCCAAAACCTTAGAAATGTCGTTCCCAAAACATCCATTTTTTCGAAAACCGTTTGAAAACCATTTAAAATCATATGTCCCAAAAACTCTACTCAAAATAAAGACAAAGCTACAACTCCATTTGAGATAAGAATTATCCAAAAGGAATCGCACAACACGCAGACCCAATCCAAAGCAGGTAGCTCATGGCCTTAGAGGCATTTTCCATCCCTAAGAGTCAGTCAAGTGCTTAGGTTTCTTGGTCACACAAAACAATACCTAGAACTCTAAGTTCTGGAGCCAAAATGTAAGATGCCTATTGGCTCGTATCTCTCGGGAGCAAAGCCAGATCAATATCAAATGCCTATACAGTGCCACTGAATATCTCATTGTAACATTCCAAATCTTAACTTTCACACTTAATCATGAATAATGATAATTAATTAATGATTAAGTTATTTTAGTGAAAGTTACCAACTAAGGTGTGGGTAACCTGTGAGAGTGTGGGGCTGAAGATGAACCAACGATGGATGCCATAGTGTCATCGAGACCCCAATTCATAAATTATTTCATGAATTATGGGCATTTGGAATATTTCCTCTTTTTCTAGGGGTGTTTGCACAAAATTCGTGTGAAACGTTTATTAAATTAATGCATACGTGAGGGGGAGGATGGCTTAGGTGCATGGAAGAGGCTCTCCTACGTTGGAGAAAAAAAAAGAAAACTTGAGAGAGAAGGGAAGAAAGAGGAAGGCTGGAGAGAGGGGGCAAAACCTGAGAAAGGAGGAAAGAAAGAAAGGAAGGAAGGGAGATGACAGAAGAGGAAGAGAAAGGAAGGAAGAAGAGACAAAAAGAAGAAGAGAAGAAGAAGAAGGGAAGAAGAAATAGAGAAATGGACAAGGTATACAGCCCAATCCCTTTAATCCTCCTCATTTAAGTTTAAGATTAGGATAATATGTGAATGGGGATCTTTTGGATGCATGATATAAATTTTGTCGATTTTTAGTAGATTTTGATGAATTTTAGAAGAAATCATAAGAACATGTCACTACTAATCGTATTTGCGTCTTCTAGCTTCAATCATGTATAACTTAAGCTATGAGTATTGGAATTGAATGATTTTTGTGCTATTAGAACGTAGACTCGAAGATATTTAATTCAGTAGACTACTTGTTAATTTTCGTAGCTTGTAGAAATATTCATGTGTAAATATTGATGACCCATTAAGCAAGCAAGATTGAGTTTTATAGATTCAAGCATTTATATCTCGGGTTATAGATATAGGAATTGAATGAAATTTATCCCAAATAAAATTAGACTTACAATGCTTGATTTGAGAATTTTTGTACAATTTTTAGTTCACCGAAAGTTGGTCCACTGAAGGTGCCAACTCCGGCGAATAGGTTTGTTTCAAGGCAGATTTCAGTATGCAGATATCACCTGAAATAGCATATCGAAGTTGTCTAGTATGCTGAATATATATATAGGCAAATTATCTGGTAGGACCTGGCCTTAAATAGCTTAAGTGGGGCCCTTAATATTGG
>JAMKQA010005663.1:0-11907 GCA_024699735.1 Posidonia australis
CTGTTTTATGTGTTTTAACTTGCACTTGCATTTGCATATAGCAAGCAATGATGATAAATCACTCGAAAATGATACAACTTTGATTTGATTATGCAATATCCTTGCATTATACACTTGACCCGGAATAAAGAGTGATATTTATGAGCATTAAGACACTCCCCTTGCACATCATGCACCTATTAGGATAAGGCACTTAGCATGGCATGGCATATCACCCTCGGGTGTATATAGCAAAAGACTGAAAAGCCAACATTTCATAAGCATTGGAGAAATCATAGAAGACCAATTTTATCGGTCGTACGAGGGTGCCTAACACCTTCCTCGTACGTAACAGGGATCCTTACCCACATCTTTCTGGTTTTCATAGACCTTCCTTATTGTTTTGCATGATTTTTCATGTGTTATTTGGTTTTCCTCGTCTTCCATAATAGACTAGGTGGCGACTCCTGCATTTTTGCATTTTGGTTTTATTTTTCTGCCGTAGCTCTGCCGACATTTCGCATTTATTTTGCGATCTCTCCGCCAGCATGGTTACAGAATCTTAGTGCCTTTTTCCCATCCAAGGTTAGCTCTATTTGAACGAATCCTTGTGCCTCTTTTTCCCATCCAAGGTTAGCTCTATTGGAACGAATCCTAGTGCCTTTCCCCATCCAAGGTTCGCTCTATTGGAACGATTCATGGTGCCTTTTTTCCTATCCAAGGTTCGCTCCATTGGAGCGAATCCTGGTGCCTTTTTTTCCCATCCAAGGATCGCTCTATTGGAACGAATCCTGGTGCTCCTTTCCCATCCAAGGTTCGCTCTATTGGAACGAATCCTGGTGCTCCTTTCCCATCCAAGGTTTGTTCTATTCGGACGAATCCTGGTGCCACCTCTTTTCACCTTTGATTTTCCCATCCAAGGTTCTCTCTATTCAGACAAATCCTAGTGCCACTCCTTTTCGCCCTTTGATTTTCCCATCCAAGGTTCGTTCTATTCGGACAAATCCTGGTGCCACCTCTTTTTGCCTTTGATTTTCCCATCCAAGGTTCACTTCATTCGAACGAATCCTAGTGCCACTCCTTTTGCCTTTGATTTTCCCATCAAAGGTTCGTCTATTCGGACAAATCCTGGTGCCACCCCTTTCGCCTTTGATTTTCCCATCCAAGGTTCACTCCATTGGAACGAATCCTGGTGCCAATTCCTTTCGCCTTTGATTTTCCCATCCAAGGTTCGTTCTATCCAGACGAATCCTGGTGCCACTTCCTTTTGCTTTGGATTCCACTCCGAAGGGATGGAACCAAAGCAAACTGTCTTCCTCCTTCCTTCGGGCTGGTATCCTGATCTACCCGGGTAATCCCTGTGATGCTCGATGGATTCCCCATTCTCCTTGTTCCAACCTTCCTATGGGCTGGTAGCCCGAACTACCCAGATGACTTTCGTGACCAGTTACTTCTCGGTCGGCAAGCACCATGAGTCTTGTCCGGTGCTTTTCTCGACAAGTGTGATAACCAATAATGTCTTTTAGGAGCTGATTGGTCGTCAACTTGTCAACATTTGGTCATTTGTATTGTTTTCTCTGGTTGGCTTCGGCTGTGCCAATGGGACCTCTGGTGTTTTCATCGATTGGTAACTGGTGGCCACTAACTGACTCTTACTTACTGCTTCAGGCGGGGTGTCTTTGTCAATCCTGAGCATCGGTCTTTGTCCCACTCGTCCTCCGACCACACTCAGGGAGGAGCATCTATAGACACCACAATTTTGCAATTTTGTAGGATACAAGATAAAGTATGGTGGCTGGGCTTTTGATCACAAATGAGCTCAAACCCTAGTTTAGTCCCAAAGCCCATGAAAGTCCACCAAAGCCGATTTAGGCCCATTAAGCCCACTTAGGCCCATTTAAGCCCATGAAGGCCCATTTAGCTTACCAAAGTCCACGAAGGCCCATTTAATTCCATTAAGCCCAAGCAATTCACCTAAGGCCCACTCAAGCCTACTTAGGCCTATGAGGCCCATAAAGCCTACTTTGGTCCTTGGGCCTATGAAGGCCCATAATGTGTCAACACATATCTTCTTCCTTTTCCAACCCAACAGCCCACTTCCTTCTCTTTTCTTCACCTTGTAAACCCATCTTTCCTCACTATTTTCACCAAAACCACATGAACCCAACATCCAGCCACTGACCAGCAACTCCTCCATCTAGCCATCCATCTTCCAACCCGCTGACCAGCAACAACACTCCTCAAGCTTGAGCCCTCCACGAACCAAAGCCACCGGATGCCTCACCACGAGCTTGGACGGCCGTCGATCACTGTCGGTGAGCAAGGGGACAAGATGGAGCGTGGAGGACAGCAGGTTGTTAGGTCGTTAGTTGGTTAGGAAGGTGGTTAGTCTGTTAGGAAGTTAGTTAGTGGGCTGGTTGTTAGGATTCTGGTGGTGGGTTGTTACAGCCACCGTCAACCTCACCTATAAAATGAGGTGAACAGAGCGAAAGAAAAAAAAAAAGGAGAAAAAGGAGGAGAGATCCCAGAGCACTGAGGTGTCTTCCCGTGGCGTTCCTGAGCGCGACAGCGAACCCTAGTGCCTTCCTCAGCCAGCTTTGGTCGTCCGCGCCACTGCCAGACCAGGTACGCCCTCTATCCGCTTCCCATGCCTTCAATTCTAGATTCCTAGGATTCATTGAGTCTTCCTGAGTCGATTTCAATAAATCTAGAGGATTCCTTTGGTAGGAATCAACCCCTAGGCCTGCTGGAGCTATTTTCTGATAGCCTAGGTGGGGGGGGCTGGTCCAGGGCACGGACCTGGTTCAGGAGCATCGATCCTTTCTCCCTAGACCTCCCTCTTGCCTCTTCGCTCCTTCATGCGCCGCTCCGATGCCTCCCGAAGCCTCCACCAGAATCTCGCCAGAATCGCGCAAGACGCCGTCGCCGGAGAAGATGATCGGAGCCAGAGAAGGAGCGCGCGCCTTCATCCCCTCCGTGCCGCTTCTAGCCTCGAAAAAGGTTCCACGATGCTCCCTAAGTACATTGGAGCCTCCGGAGCTGAGCCACGACCTCAGGAACACGCCTGCGACCTTGCTCATGGGAGAAGAGGACGTCGACGGCAGTCGGATCCCCCTCCACGTCATCGTCCACCGTTTGAACCCTTGGAAGAAAGGAGATGCTCCTCAATGCCCCTCTGAGCCTCCTTGACCCTTGGATCGCCGCTTCGCAGCCTTTGGAGCTCTCTTCTTCCCCAACATCGTCGTCGGAGTGCTTCGACGGCGAGGGAGGTGGGAGGCCCACTCCTGCCGTTGGATTCTCGATCCAATCCGTTGGATCTTCTCCTCTCCTTCTCTTCTTGCTTCCCATGGGGTCTGATCTTAGATCAGACCACGGGAGTGCCTTTAGTAGCCCCCTTCGGCGGTCGACGACGACGGAGCTCCGTCGTCAACGGCTGCCGCTGTTTATTCCTTTAAAAAATAAAAAAAAAACATTTCTTTTAATAAAATTCTATAACTTTCTATTTGTTACATTTAGGTCTTTTTCTTTATTACATTCAGCTCCTTATCTTACATTTAGGTCCTTGATCATTTTCTTAATTCGTTTGAATAAAGTTTTAACTGAAAATATTGCATTATACTACCTGAGTATTCAAAATAATGTTTTCCAGGTTTAAAAGTTTAATAAGAACTCCCCAGAGCTTTTTTTCATGCATTTTAATCCAATATTTTTGCATAAAGGACCCTGAACTTTTTTGAAACCTTTCTGAATGCATATTTTTTCTTGTTAAATTGCATTTAAACCCCTATGTTTTCTGAAAATCATTCTGAATGCGTATTTCTCTAGTAAAATTGCATTTTAGCCTATGAACTTTTCTGAAATCATTCTAAATGCATATTTCTCTAGTTATTTGGCATTTAAACCCCTGAAATTCACTGAAACTCTTCTGAATACATTGTTTTTCTAGTTAAATTGCATTTTAGCCCCAACACTTTACAAATTTTGCACTGAATGCTTGTTTTCTAGGGTAAATTACTGTTTTACCCCTGAAACTTTCCTGAATCCTTTTTCTTGCATATTTTACCCTGAATTTCCAATGAATTGCATTAAATGCATGTTTTAGTGATAGAATTGCATTTTAACCCATAGGAACCTTCAATTTGATCAGAAATGCACATATTTGCACATTTGACCCTAGATTTCTTCATAATTGCATAGAATGTGTTTTCTTATGTATTTTTGATGATTTGGGCTTTATAATTTTAGTTTTATTCAGATTTTGGGTTTTTGCACAAAGGCCCCTGCAATTCTCATTATTACACTTATACATGCATTTTGCACATTTTGTTGCACTTTACCATGCAAGTTTTCTTGCCGTTTCTTCCTTACATTGCGTACGCATTTCTGACTTGTTGCGGGCTTGGTTTTCTCGCCATTTCCCGGATTCTTTTCTATTTTTGTGTCATTTGACTTGATTTGGTTTTCCATCGCCCGAGGGCGTACATTAAAAGGCTTATCAAAGCCGACATTGCCCCGAAAAGATGATTATTTTCCCCAATTTGATTTTCTCGGATTTCTTCGAATTTCCACTGATTTGTGAGATGCTTTCCGAGAATTTCTTGATTTTCATGATTTTCCTCATCGCCCAAGGGCGTACAGTAAAGTGGCATTCTCAATGCCTACATTTGACCCTTGGATTAACTTTTTCCTTTTATTTCATTTCTTTTCTTTGATTTGGCATGTTTTCTAGTCATCATTAGCATACGCATTTAAAATAAGCAAGCACACATTTAATAAACCATTGGCAAGTAGGAAACCTAGAAAGATCGAGTTTTCTCGGGCGCATGGGCGTGCCTAACCCCTTCCCCATGCGTAACCAGAATCCTTACCCTTTCTCTGGCCCACATTCATTTGTGCATTTTATCCATTAGGCACGAAGCACACATGTTTTTTGCATCCCGTTTGCTTCTTGGTTTTCTTGTGTGTTTGGTTTTCCTCGTCTTTCCATTAAAAGACTAGGTGGCGACTCCTTTCCTTATCCTTTCTTATCTTCCCTTGGTGTTTTCGAGTCTAGTCTTCTTCTCCGGATTCACCATCTTTGCCGTGACCGTATTGGGACTCCTCGAGTGCTTCCGCGCACCTGGTAGGGGAGAGCCGTGTAGGGTTCCACCAGCATGGTCACACTACTGCTTGCATGGTGATCTGGAGAGGTGGCTTGTTTGGCAAAGGTGGCGAGTGCAGGAAAGCTGCCACTACAAAGGGAGCTCTCTACACGCACACCTGCCTGAATCAAAGATGCAAAGGTAGTGACAGGTTGAATGCTCAACAGAGCTCCAACATCTGGCTACGCACCCCGAATAATAATTTCAATAGACACCTTGTCGCGGGGTCTATCTCTCACTTGTGATGCTAGGGCGTGTTAGCGGTCGATGTACTCCCCAAACAACACGTGGGGTTTCTGTCTTGTGGACACAAGATCCTCCCTCTTTGGGACCAAGTCGAGATTGAAAGCATATTTGTTTATGAATGCCTGTGAGAGGTCGTTCCAAGTCTTGATCGAGCCCATGTTAAGCGACGTGAACCATTTGAGGGCTGGACCGGTGAGACTCTTTTCAAAAAGGCAAATCAGCAGCCTCTCATCAGCCTGGAGTTGAGCAAGGTCTCTGCAATATGCCTTAAGTTGTGAAATGGGGAGACCTTTACAGTTATACTTTTCAAAATCCAGGATTTGGAAACGAGGTGGGAGTGTCACCTATGGGAAATAGCAGAGGTCTCGGAATCTGTAGGGTAGGCGGTTGCCTCCCCGCACTTGTCGAAGTGCTCTTTCAAGATCACCCACCCTAGCGTGGAGGGTATCTGGAGCTGCTGTCGACGAGGGTAATGCAACAGGGGGAATGACCACATTTGCTATGTGCATCGCACCTAAGTGCTTCTCCAAGTCCACCATCATGCCTCCTGGTGTTGTGGCATGATGACTAGCATATTTGTGCATAAGTGTTGGATGTGATTGTGGGAATGAAGGTGCCTGAACCGGATGATGAGTGGGAGAAGGATGAGCAAAAAGTTGTGTAGTAGGGGGTGCTGAATGCAGGAGTAGCAACTATTGAAGAGGTACGGTGCCAGTAGATGGTATAGCCTGCAGCTCTATGGATGTTGTACTCTAGCCAACCGAAGGGGCTGGCTACTAGATGCTACAGTAGAATACTGTTTAGTGAGGTGGTGAGTCTAAGGCAGTGGTGTCACCCCTAACGTGGGTACTGTTAGGAGCTGGGGTGAGGACTGAGGTGGTGGTGTAGAAGGTGAAGCCTGAAACACCAGAGTAGGTTGTCAGGGAACCTCAAGAGTAGTGGGGCACTCGATCTTTTGAGGGAGGGCCAATAAGTATTCTGCCTGGGCGGCAAAAGATCCCTTAGGGACAGTGAGAGGTGGCACAGTCAAGGGTCTGGATGCCAAAGACGGAACAGATACAGATTGCCCTGGAGGCAGGGAACCTACAAGGGATGTCACCGTAGTGGGTTGAGTGCTAAAAGAGAAAGGGCCCTAAGGGAGTGAGGCTGTCAGTGATACATCTGGAACCTGAGCAGGGGTCATTGGGATGGACTCAGTGCTTGGCTCCAAACTAGCCAAAGTTTGTGGATATCCTATGGTGTAAGGGACAGAGCCTCTGTGATGCACGAAGGGGACAGAGTGAACAGCTGAAGTCACAGTAAGGGTAGGCGGGACCGAAATAGAGTGCCTTCCTAAGCAATAGTGGTGGAGAGAGGCTCACAGGTGCATTGTACCATGGTTGACCGAGAACAGGTGTGAATAGGACTCTAGTGGCAAATGAGGGGATGAATCCTAGGAAGAGCTATCATCAAAGTGATGACTAACCCGAGAAAAGATGATCAATCAACAAAGTGTCGCAAACAGGTGAATCAAAGGCAGGAGCGCTCGAGCATTGGCTAAGGAACTCACGCTCTACTTGGGAAAAAAGAAAACTACCAGTGTTAAAACTAGCAAAAAGATGTAGTTATTAAAGTGGCGTGAATGGCATTCATGCACATGGATGCGTCTATTATGCTCTCTCTCACAAATCTAGTGTGTCCTACCAAGCTGCCTACTCTAGGATCACACATGGGTAAACGGGTCTCCGGCTTAGGCTAGAAAGTAAGGTCTCCGGCAGATGATATTTTCTTTTCCCCTTGTGGGTAACCAAATTTGCGTCTAACATTGCCAAGGAAGTGGAGTTACTACTTGCATGTGGGATTTGAGCATGCTACTTCACTCGAAGGGTGTGGCCAAGTCCTCCAAATGGTGCTTCTTTTGTTAATGGCTAGTATTGTGCTCCAGTTGGAGGATAAGGTGGCTTTGATGCTCATCCGAGTCACTCCTCTCATGGGTGCCTTCTTTCTTCAGCTACTGTCTTCATATTTCTTTTATACCCAATATCAATATCTTGTCATTTCTTTTGGCTCACATGCTCTCAATTCTTTTGGATATGCATTTCCTTTGCCTTCTTAGGGTAACAGTCCCAGTGGGGAGTTAAGAGTTCGACTATTCAGTGTACACCCTCAGCCTTTGCTTTGTGTGAGGGCAGCCTCCAACTATGCTCTACTTGGCCTTGGTCCTCTTCGCATCTAATGGACTCCCTTGATTGGATTGATCTCACTCTTGTATTTTGCACTAGGTTTGATGGGATTTGCTAATCGACTCTGAGTTGCACTCATTTGGCCACACATATCACTCGGGTAAATGCTGCTTGAACCATTGATGCTTGGCATCTACCAAGTGTTGCTTATTTGTGCAAAGCCGAGCTTTTGGAGTATGCAAATTTTTATAGGTTTTTCGGATTTTAACCTAGGAACAAGCATATTGTTTGGATTTTGTAGGTTTTATACTTTTTATATTTTTTAGGAAAACATAGAAAAATTGAAAACCAGCAAAACAAACGGACATGTTTTTTTGTTGCTTTCAATATATTTGAATTTTTTGTTTTTTCTATTTTTTTTGTATTTTTTAGGATGCATAGAAAAAACTAAAATGTGCATGCAATAAAGCAAAATCATGTTTTTGGGTTTTTTAAGGATTGTCTACATTTTTTCTGGTTTTATATAATGCAAGAAAATGCAAAATCATGTAGAAAACCAAAAAATAAAAGACAAAATATGCCAAAAGAAAGTGGAGAGACTTACATCTCAACAACGTCAAGACCAAGGTGTAGGGGCTAGTCTCACACTACTAGTGCTACTGATGCCACCCTGGCAACTCTAGTCATGCATTCCTCAATCCTTGTAAAGTGATTCCGACTATCCCAAGGATATGGGAGGCTAATAGGATGGTACGGCAGGAGATGCTCGAGCCACTTGAGAAGTGGAAACACAAGAGGGCACAAGGGGAGATGCGAAAGGAGCCATGTCTACCCTAGGCGCGCTGTGTGCTAATGAAAGTTGCCTAGTAGCATCAACGATAATGGCATGCCTGTCAATCAATTCTTGGGTAGCACCCCACAAGACCTGGCAATGATTTGTTGCATGGCCGACCCTGTGATGGAAATCACAGAAAGTAGTGAGGTCATACCACTCAGAGACCAAGCTTGGTAGCCTACACGAGGCTGGCTCCCTAAGGAGGTGTCGGACTTGGGGATAAAAAGTGCTAAGAGGGGCTGCTGGTAGGGTGTAGTCCTGTGGTTTACATTGCCGCCTCCGCCGTCGTTCTTGATCTTGATTCCCTTGACAGGCCAGAGCAATCATAGGATCAGATAGAACGATGGAAATAGATGATAAAGACTAGGAAGATGATGCACCAAGGGGAGCTGGTGCAAGACTGATGAAATCTACAGGATCTCCGGTGGAGGAAAGGGAGACAGGATGGATAGAGGTAAGGAGACCGACTCTTGAAGTTTCAGCATCTTTTGATCCTGTAAACTTAGGTAGGGACTTAGCAAGTTGGCCAGGATTTGTCAACATTGTGGTAGGTGCCGAATCTACCTCTTGCATATGAATGTTGATAACTCCATTGTCAATTAAGGTCGGAATGACGTCCTAGAGTGTGCAATAGTTATTGGCCACGTGCCTCGTGGCTCGATGATAATTATAGTACGCATTCGTGTCATACCATGATGGCAATGGGCTTAGTGGTAGACGGATATCCAGGAGTCTCAAGAGAGACACAACCTTAGGGAAGACAACACTTAGTGGCTCAACTAAAGGAGTGTAGTCGCCTTCTGTTTGGCGAGGTCATTTTCTCCTTGGCTGCTATCCTTGATGGGCCGATGCATCGTGATGTGCTGGCTCGACAGAGGGAAGGCCCACAAAGTAGGCTAAATGCTCGATGCAGAGATAGGGAGCTTGACTATTTCGGCATCGACTAGGTATTGAACTACGCACTTCAAAGCGTAGCATGTGTTAGTCGAATGCCCAGTGTTCTGATGGAACTCACAGAACAATTTCGGCTAGAACCACCGTGGAAGGGATTTTGGTGGCGGTTGAGACTCAAGAGGAGTCAACAAATGGGCAACCATGGGAAAGAAAGAGTTGAGAGACTCACCCAAGGGAGTGAAGTCGGAAGGCTGGCGTTGAGTGTGTTTCCTCTCCTACGGTGGCTCTTGAGGAGTGGGAAGCACAAGGAGCACAGACAAAATAGGAGGCATGGTCGAAACTGGTAACGAAGGTGTAGGTGACAGAGTGGACAGAACTGATAGCTAACTTTGCATGGCTAGAGCTAGGACTTGCATCTCTTGAGCTAGTCAGGATAAAGTCGCTAGAGCAGTGGACCAAGGGGACAAAGAGAAGTCAAATGAAGGCACAACAAGGTCAAGTGGGACAATCAAAGGAGACTTGATTGTAGTGACTAACAAATTAGGGAGTGCCTTAGCATGAAAACTTAATGATAGACTCACAGGTGAAGCAAAAGAAGGGCCAGAAAAGAGCGTTGCTGATGAAGGACGCATAGATGACCCAAGGGAAGATAGTGTCTAGACATGAGACACCATGGACGATCCCTGAGGCCAAGGAGCAGGCGAACTAGGCAAAGAAGCAACAGGCGAGAGTGCAAAAGATAGGCTTGGAGGACAAGGTGGTTGGCTGATAGGCAGGAAAGACACCTGATAGCTCAATCCATTACTGCCAAGGGAAAATGCAGGATAATCATGTGCCTCAGCATGAGGTACCATAGCTGAAGAGGAAACAAAGGCCGTAAGGCAAGGGAGCTACCCAGGTGAAGGTGCCTGGAGGAAAGAATGGATGCCGAGCAAAAGAAGACGGTGAGTCTAATTAACCATCCCAGAATCTAGAGAAGCAAAAGGGTCAAAGGGCGGATTCTCCATGGTAACGAAGAAGATCAAGATAGGCAAATAGTAAGTGGGACAGTCAAAACTAAATGTGAGGACGAGAGACAAGCACAACCCTAGGACACACTACCGAGTGTGACTCAAGACCTACGTCGAAACAAGCAAAAGTAATAAGAAGGTTGTGTGACCATGCTGGTGGAACCCCTAGTCACGGTTCACCAAACCTACTCCGGTGTGCGGAAACACACGAGGAGGTCCGATACAGTCACGGTGAAAATGGTGAATTCGGAGGAAGAGACAAGACTCGGAAACACCAAAGGGAAGACAAAAAGGATAATGAAAGGAGTTGCCACCTAGACTTTTAATGGAAAGACGAGGAAAACCATGAAAACACAAAAAAGGCAGAAAGTAAACAAGATGCTGCATGTGTGATCCGTGCCTAATGGATAATGCAAGATGAATGTGGGCTAGAGAAAGGGTAAGGATTCTGGTTACGCATGGGGAAGGGGTTAGGCACCCCCATGCGCCCGAGAAAACTCAGTCTTTCTAGGCTTCCTACTGTTTATGGTCTGATGAATGTATGCTTGCTTATTGTAAATGCTCATGCATGAAAATGACCGAAAACATGCCAAATCAAGGAGAAGTGAAATCAAAGGAAAAAGTTAATCCGAGGGTCAAATGTAGGCATTATTAATGCCACTTTACTGTACGCCCTTGGGCGATGAGGAAAATCGTGAAATTCTCGGAAAGTGTCACGCAAAACAGCGAAAATTGGGATAAATCCGAGAAAATCAAAAAGGGGAAAATAATCCTTGTTTCGGGACCATGTCGGCTTTGTAATCCTTTTACTGTACGCCCTCGGGCGATGGAAAACCAAAACGAGCAAAAACTGCGGAAAATCGAGGGAAACCCGAAAAACGAGGAGAAGACTAAGCTCGGAACATAGCTAGAAAGCGTGCACCAAGCAAGGAAGAAAAGACGGAAAAACCGTGCAAAAAGATGTGAAAAGTATGCAAAATGCAAGTGTGAGTGCAAATCTGAAGAAGTCTAGGGGGTTTTATGCCAAAAGCCCAAATCCGAGGAAAACTGACATTCAGAAGCCCAAATCATTGGAAATACACAGGAAAACACATTCCATGCATGTATGAAGAAATCTAGGGTCAAATGTGCTCTCCTAGTGCAAATGAAGTTCTCTAGGGCCCAAAATGCAATTTTACCACTAATGCATGCAATGTATGTCAATTCAGCATAAAATCTGGATAAAAATGCAAGAAAAATATTCAGAAATGATTCAGGGGCAAAACAGTCATTCTACCCCTGAAAATAGCAAATCAGAGTAATTACAATAAAGCACAGGGGCTAAACTACAAAATACCCAGCAACCAAAGCATTCAAGAATCATTGTGAAGAAAACAGGGGTAAAAGTAAAATTGAACCATGAAAACAAGCTTCTGGAATGTATAAAAACAAAGTCAGGGAGTTTTATGCAATTTTCACAGCAAAATAAGCCTTTTGGAAGTTTCCTGTAAAACACAGGGGCCTAAATGCAATTTGTCCAATGAAAACATGCTTCTGGAAAAGTTCAGAGAAGTATGAGGGCTAACTTGCAATTAAACCATGGAAAACAACTATCTAGAGAGTTTTTGAAACATGCAAGGGCTTAAATGCAATTTTCACTG
>JAMKQA010005664.1:0-13319 GCA_024699735.1 Posidonia australis
AGAAAAAGTGGTTTTGGAATGAATTTCCAAATGTTTTGAGAAAAGAAAAGGAAACATGGCTTTTGAAAAAGCATGGATTGGGATTGAATTCCCAAGTGATTGTCTAATAAAAGAAATGATGATTTTCAAAAAGAGAAAACAAAGTTTTGAAAGAATGAGATTTATGGTTTTGCCGAGGTTTTGTGGTTTGTATGTTTTGGGGCACGTACTGGGTGACTTAGATGTCACTCACGCATGCTATTTGGTTTTCAGGTGCAGACCGTGTGCAGCTGAGTTCTGGTGCAGGAGTTGAAGCTTCTTGCCGCACATTGTGATCCTGAAGGTGAGCCTTAGTTACAGTTATTTGATGTTTCTGTAATTAGTGTAATTATGCTTGATTCTGTGTTTTGGTAGCGTGCCTGGGATCGGGGCGTTACAACATTGCCCTAGAGAACCGGCCATAATTTCATTTCTTATGCATAAGGATACTGTGACCATGCCCTGCTTAGGAGGTCTGGCACTGAGTCGCACCAGAGGGAAGGAGGCCACAGCCATGCCAGGATGGCGAAGGCACAGGATAAGATAAAATGAAGAAATGGAGTTGCTTCCTAGTCTTTTAAGGGAAATATGAGGAAAACCATAAATAATCCACAAAATATGAATGCATGTAAGGCAAATGAAAAGGCCAAATATCTACAACCAGAGAATGGGTAAGGATTCCTATTACGCATGGGGAAGGTGTTAGGCACCCCCGTGCGCCTGAGAAACTCGGTCTTCTAGTCCGATTCGATTGCTAGAGGCTGAATGAATACTTGCTAAGCCTAGATTGTGCTCTAAATCATGCTATTATGAATGTCTGGTCATGACTAGATAGATTTGCAAGATGCATGCAAAACGGCAATGAAACTCACACTGAATGACAGAATGACGAAACATGACACGATAATGAAAATCACATGAAATGATGATGTTTTTGGAGAGAATAGTCCGGGAAATCATATCAATATTGAAAGGATGAAAAGTGGGGTCAACCGAAATTGCCAGAATCATGAAAAATGTCATAAAAACTAAAAAGGGAAAATAATCCACAACCGAGCCAATGTGGGCCGTTAGGTCAGTTAATGTATGCCCTCAAGCAATGAAGAAAATCATGTGAAAATAAAAAATATTCGAAAAGCGAAACGCAAAACAGCGAAAACTAGGAAAATCCAAGAAAATCAAATAAGAGAAAAGTAACCCTCATTTGGGTCCATGTTGGCATAGTCTAGCCTGTTAATGTACACCCTCG
The DNA here is from genome assembly GCA_024699735.1 of Posidonia australis. Lineage (NCBI taxonomy): Eukaryota > Viridiplantae > Streptophyta > Magnoliopsida > Alismatales > Posidoniaceae > Posidonia > Posidonia australis. Next base: position 1,268 of record JAMKQA010005664.1, read on the forward strand.
GGCAATGAAATCCAAATCAAAGTGTGAAAATCCAGAAATACGGAGTATTGGTTTTAATTGGAGGTTTTTATTTGATTAATTTGGATTTTAAATGTTTTAAATGAGTTTTGTTTTGTTTTGATTTTTGATTAGGTCAAAGTGGGCTTGTGTGGGCTTGAATGAGCTTAGGTTGAGTTAGGATTTAGGTAGCATTGGGGTTTAGGTGGAGTAAGGGTTTGAGTTGAGTTAGGGTTCAAGTTTGGTGGTTGCAACCAAAGCATCTTTCTAGAGAAGTCTACTGCCAAGTGATTGCAAAATAAAGGTGTCTATAGATATGTCTCTTTCTAACGCCCCTTCGGTGACCTAGACACCTAGGTTCCATATACCCAGGCTCAGCCTACACTGTCGGTGACCTGAACACCTAGGTCTCATATCCCTAGGTCCAGCCTATACTATCTCAATCTTGACATCCACAGTCTATCTGACAATTGGTTTCTTACCTGATTGCCGACACCAACCCTTGTGGATTCGATTGGACAACCATGGTCGTATCTAACAACTGGTTTCATACCAGATTGCTGACACCAAACCCTGTGGCTTCGCAACACACAACCATTCTCTTTTCAAAACATATAGGTTTTCTTTTTAAAACTATTACTCATTCTCTTTCAATTGTAGGGGTTCATTCCCAAGCAAGTCTGACCCTTCATTTGGGTCCCAGGTTCAAAACCAAGTAAAACCATACGTTCATATTCATTATTGAGTCTCATGCCCAAACGTCCCATAAAACCATCATTTATAAATCTCTTTTCCTTTTCTTGGGTCTTATGCCCAAAAATCACATCAACCAAGTATTTATCAATTTCTTTCATTTTTGGGACCTTAAGTCCAAAACCATATTCAAATTTCTTTATTTGAATACTATATTCCTCCATGGCATTACATGGAGAAAACATTACCAGCACATGCCAATCAATCATTTAAACCCCTATGTTTAGCATTTATAATTACATTTAAGTAGATAGGCCAAGGGTCTGATTTGCAGACCGAACCAGAATCGGTCGACAAAAATCCCCTGACTTGGTTGTTCGAAAACAGCCAGTCGTCCGGAACTACCAAAATTCGATCAACTAAAATTGCACGGTCGTCCAAATTCCTGTTAGATTTTCCATTTTTTGAGTCAAAAATAGACAACTAATCCTCTCGTCGATCGTCCGAAAATCCCTTATTTGATCGACCAAAACCTTTCGTTCATCAGAATCAGTGGCTCAAGGCATAACTAGGCAACAAATCGGCATAACTACGATTGCAGAAAACGACCTAACCTCAGTCGCTCGACTCTTCTCCTCCTTGGGAGTGAGGGGTGGACACATCAAACACACCTCATCGGCGAGGATTAGGGCCTCTCCTCCCTCTTCCTCCTCCTCCTCCATGAGCCTCGTCACTCATAAGGGGACCCTCTGGCCTCCCGTGGCCAGGAACATCGTCGTTGCTCTGCCAACTGCTGATCCCCGTCGTGGAGTCCACAGGAGCCCTTTGAACGCTCCAACCTCACACCACCACATCAGGGAGCTCTACTGCATCGCCACGGACCTCCCCATACTGCCACGCCACCTTTGCAGCCACCGGAGCGACGCCCCCACCTCTGTCACATCATTTGTTGGCATAGGAGGTGGGTGGAGCCACCTAGACGTCCCTAATCCTCGCTGATGCCTCTGGAAGATTTGTCGTGCCGCCCTAGAGCTCCTCTAGTCCTCGCCACGCCGCCCCAGTAGGCGCACCACCACCAGCCATCTCGCTGTTGTCATCCTTAGCACCGATTGACCCCTCACCAGAGCCAGAGATGGGGGGAGCATCTCAAGCCGCCTCAGCCTTGTCCAACATGCCGGAGAGCCTCGCTGTCATCCTCCTTAACTTCCCCAACCATCACCTGAGCCCCTTCGTCACCATGCCATCGCTAGTGCCTCACCAGAGCCCTCGTCGGTGATGGGAGCGCTGGTGAACTTCGAAGGGAAGGGATTTAGATTAGGTCCTTTAGTTTTAGGTTTTTTTACACTTAGATCCTTATATCATTACTTTTAGGTCCTTTTGTTTGTGTTTAAACCTCTGTAGTTTTAATAACTTTTATTTCTTTTGTTATTTCTGTAAAAATTGCATATGGTCCCCTACATGTTTTATTTTCTTCATGACTAGTGCATTAATATTTATTTTATCACACTTAAGCCCTGAAATCATGTTTTTCCTTACAATTAAGTCCTAAAAATTTGCATCATGCCCCCAAAACTTTTTAAAATGAATTTTCTTTGTGAAACTAGCATCTAGAATCTTTAAAAACTTTGTAATCACATTGAACATCATAAAAACATAATTTTCATCAAATTTAAGCCTTAGAATTTTGCATGTAAATCCTTGAGTTCATAAAATATAGATACTGTGTGTAGGAAATTTGCATCCAGGCCCTTAGTCTAGTTTTAAATCCATTAATTAGGGTTTTGATTGTTTTAACACATTGACATTTTTCACTTTTGTTCACATGAGTATTTGTAATTTTTCACTTGAATATAGTTTTCATTTAAAAATCATGTTTGAAATGTAAAATGATCTTTAATTTCACATTTTGGTCACATTTGCACACTTTATGTAAATTTTGCACATTAGACCCTAAACTCTCAGGAAATTACTAAAATACAATTTTCACACATCTTACACTTCAATGACACATTTTCTTTTAATCCATCATCTCAACATTAAGATAAAACTTTCTAAATACACTTTAACCCTAATTTCCCCCCTTTTCGTGAATTTTGCATTGAAGTCCAAGACCCCCTTTTATATTGCAACTTGTGTTTTCCCACATCATTTTTTCTTTTATTCATATCCAAATGTCTTTTCACCTTAATTTGTGTGATAGTCTTCTGTTTTCTGATTCTACAAAGTTTCCCAAGTGGATTCGCTGGGAATTTTACACTTTAGTCCCTGTACTTGTCCTTTACCATGTTTACATTGTTTTCTTGTATTTAAAACATTGTCCCCATCATGTTTTCTTGTAAATAATATTTTCCTGACATTTTTCATACAATAGACCTTACATTTTGCACATGCACACATTTATCACATTTGGCCATAGAAATTACCCAATTGCTCCCGTGCCATTAATTCACGCACATGCATGTTAGTGTTGCACTTAGTCATGCATAATTCCTGTTTAAATCATCCATCAGCATCCCTTACATATTAAGGTACATTTTCATGCATTTCGCATAGTTTTCATTACACTTGCATATCATTTCATCTATTTTGAGTAAGCTTGCATTCCATGTGATTTTTCTGTAGATTTTTCTCCAACCTATTTTCGAATTCTTTCGCTTAACATTTGATTTGATTCCCCTTAGTTCACATTTTGGATTTTTCGATTTGATTTGGATTTCATAGCCCGAGGGCATAAACGAATTGACCTAAAGGCCCACATTAGCCCAATTGCGGATTATTTTCAGTTTGTTGATTTTTACGACATTTTTCATGAATCCGACGATTTGGGTTGACCCCATTTTAGACCCTTTTAATATCAGGATGGTTTCCCAAATTATTCTCTCCAAAAACATTGTCATTTTATGTGATTTTCTTCATATGTCACCATTTAGCCGTTTTACGTGAACTTCTTTGTAATTTTCCCATTTTGATTTCCGTGATGTCTTCTATAATTTTGATGATTTGGGTTGATCACATTTTTTATTCTCTTGAGGTCGGTATGATTTTCCAGGCCATTCTTGCCAAAAACATCGTCATTTCATGTGATTTTCTTTGTCATTTCATATTCCGTTATTCCGTCATTTCGTGTGGGTTTCTTCGTAATTTTTGCATACATCTTGTACATCCATCTAGTCATGATTGGGCATCCATATTAGCATGATTAGAGCACAATCTAGGCTCAGCAAGCATTCATTCAACCTTAAGTAAGCAAATCAGACTAAGATGAGGAATACCTTCCCCGTGCGTAACAGAAATCCTTACCCATTCTCTGGTTTGAAGACATGTGGCCTTTTCATTTGCACCTCATGCATTCATCCTTTTTTTGTGGTTTGTTTGTGGTTTTCCTCATCTTTCCCTTAAAAGGCTAGGTGGCAACTCCGATTTTTTTCTCATCTTATCTTGCGCCTTCTCGTTCTTGGCATGGCTGTGGCGTCCTCCCTTAGCGTCCTCTGCGTCGATTCCAAGACGGGCATGGTCACATTTACAGAGCATGTTTTTGATCCTTTTGTTTCATTCTTCTTTGGATTCCTTGTTTCTGATTCTCCAATGCACGTTTTACCATATTACAACATGGCATCTTGCATCTTGCCCTAGGGTGTACATTAATTGGCATTCTTTGCCCACATTGGTCACATTTGCGTGCACATTTAACCAAGAAAGATCGATTTCTAGGCGTATAGGGATGCCTAATGCCTTCCCCATGTGTAACAAGAGTCCTTACCCTTTCCTTGGTACGTGATAACAAAAAATGTCACATCCATTGGCACAAATTCCCATATTTTCACATTTCTTGCATTGTTTTATCGCATTTACTTACGTTTTGTTTTTCCTTATTTTTCCAATTTCAAATAGACTAGGTGGTGACTTCATTTTGTTTCCTTATCCTTTCTTTGCCCTATCTTGGTATTTTTGAGTCAAGTATCTTTCCTCAGATTCACCATCTTCGTCGTGGCCTTATTGGTTCACGAGTTTAGTTTTCACACCCAACCTTGTGAGTCAGCTCTATCGGCATGGTCACACAAAGCTACTCATTTCTATCATTTCTACACAAATTTGAAGAAAGAGTGGGGTGTGCACCTTGAGGCGATCACCAATGCCACCATCCAACTCCAGTTGACCCACAACGCTCTCTAGCGACCACAACCACACCAGGCATCCACAACCTGTCCTTGAGCTTATGTGCCTCTAGGGAAGAAGTCTGGAGCTTGTGGGATGAAGGGTGGCTCAACCGACAACTCACACTCTCACTGCTCTCTCTCTCTCTTTCTCTCGTGCATGGAAGAGAAAAGGAGAAGGGAAAGAGGGAGAGGAAGGGAAAGAGGAGGTGGTAGGGAAGAGGAGAAGTGGAAGGAGGAGTGAGGTGGGGAGGGAGGTGCGCACCAGGAAGAGGAGGCGAGGAAGAGTGACGGGGATGGAAGGGAGGAGGGTTTGGCAGGGAAGAAGAAGAAAGAGAGGAAGTGTGTCTGAGAAGTCATGTTCCTCCTCTTCTTTTATATACATGGCTAGTGGTGGTTATGTGTAACACCCAGGGTTGAGCACAGAATTGTATCGAAAAGTGGGCTTTGTAATTAAGAATTTGTTGTGTAATATAGAAAAGTTGGGATTTGAGATTATTGGTGATTATGAGAAATGTGTGTTTATTTCGCTAATTGAGTGTGTGGTGCCTTTTTAGCTATGGTCAGAATAGGCAAGGCGAATAGGATAGGCAACTACTATAGGCATAGGTTCCAAGCACGTCTTCTAGGCACGGGTTACCAATGGATGTCCCTAGCACGAAATACCAACGTGCAGCCCTGGTACAGTAAATCGCTGTAGTGAACACTGCTTAACACTACCCACTTTTCCCACAGATCTTGTCGCTTGACTCGTCTATCTCGCCCTTGTCTAGAGTGCCATCGGGATTCCTAGACGACCAAGGATTGCTTGGGGTGATTAAAACCCTGGATGCTTTCTTGCATTGGGGAGGAGAGAATGAGCAAAGAGTAGAGAAGGAAGAGAGTAATGAGGAGAGACAGGGGGTGTTCCACTGGAAATCCGTGCACCACTAGAGCTCGACTGCCAGGGAACTCGTTAGAGGAATGTCGTCAAGGAAGAGTGTCACCCGAGGCAGTGGCTGTGTCGTCGAGGAGGAGCGAGCGCCGTTAAAGCTCGCTGGAGTTACTCGCCAGAGAAGGAAGAGTCACAGGTGAACCCCAACTATGTATGCGTTCTCCTTTTTTTCTCCCTGAAATCATGCTTAAAACTGAAAAAATGCGTAGATTAAGCATGAAATATATGAAAACATGGATTGCCATGCCTTGTGTGGGATTTGGGTTTTTTCAGTGAATCACATGAGTTTTTACAGATATTTTGGTTAAATGAATGTATGAATATGTGAATCTGCATGCTCTTAACATTTGGAAGTAACCCATGATGTTTCCGTGAATTGTTAAGGATTTTATGAGGTTTTCGTTAAGTTCTATGCATGTTTTGTGTTTCTCTAGTTTTTCTACAAAAACTGTAGCACGATTGGTACGCGAGACCTACCAGTGCAGGTTTGTAGCGCGACCAAGTCACGAATGTTGGAGGCGTGGATAAGCCACGTGAGTGCCAAGTGCGAATGGCCAATGCAAAATGTTGTTTTCCAATAGACACTATATGATACATTTAGTGGTTTTAAAAGATTAAATGGTGATAAATGCTTATGAAATGCATGGAAGACATATGAAATGGATTCTGTGATAATAAAATCCTTATGATGAGTAGGAAATGTTTGGAAAATGATTATATGATAATTAATGGTTAAATCATTAAGAAAATGCTTGAAAATGGCTTTATGGCTTTGAAAAGGTTTTCAAAAAGAGATGCATATGTTTCAAAAGGTTTTCCTAGATTTTATAGGAACCATGTGGACCTACAGACCGCATCAACAAAGGGTAATGAGACCTATGAGTGGTTGGGACGCGTTCTAGCCTGTGGTTGTCTAGTTTGGTCCAAGGAGTGAGCCTCGTGACTGTGTATTGTGGTACTGTAGGTCCCAAGATATGGTAGACTCAGATTACCCTTAGTGTTGGTATTAGTCGAGTTTGCGGTTGGAGTCTCAAAGTGCTCGGGCACCCAAGGGCATCATGAGGACACACCCCGTGTGTGTTACTCGTGTGGTACTATAAGGTTATGACCAGGACGGTCAAACTCCTATGTAGGGTTGTTCACGATGACACTAATGTAGGGCCAAGGTTGGAGTCTTACCAACTTCTTGTGGCCAAGTCGGTTACTATGGTCAGGGTGATACAACAGGGTTTTATAGAGACTGTGTGTATGATTTTGAGCTAGAATCAAGATATGGTTTGGCTTGTGGTTTTGAAGCTAGATTCTAACAGAGTTGAGACTTGTGATTTTAACTAGTTTTCCAGTCGTGGTTTTGTTGTGATTTGAGATCAAAAATAAATTGTGTATTGGCTAGACTCTAGTCCAAGATTTGCCTCTTGGGAATGCATGAAAAGTGATTTGCAAAGATGCATGGAATTTCAGAGAAAAGAATAAAAATGTTTGAAAAAGACATGATTTATAAATGGATTTCTGGATTGTGCATTGGCTTTTCAGTTTCAAGGTTTTCTTTGTGACTCTAATAGTTCTTTAGGGTTTTTGACTGATTCCGGTACTAGGTGACATTGATGTCACTCATATGTGTTTTACTTGTGTTTTATTTCTAGGTGCAACTTTGGCAATGTAGTCTAGTTCTGGTACAAATTTTGGAGCCATTTAGCCACACACAAGTTCTGGGTAGTTAGCATTAATTATTAAATTGCTTAATTTATTTTAATTAATTGTTTAGGGAGTATTAGTACTATTGTATAGCGCACAGGGCATTACATGGTGCATGTGCATAGCTACGAATCAAGAGCTGCATGCATCAACTGCACATCCCCAGCACCAACCACTCCTATAGCAAACAACCAACACAAGGCACAATGACCCATCTCCACCTACACGCCCACACACAAGAGCACCAACATAGTGACTCCACAAAAGACAAGGCACAATACAAGCCAAACAATGCGGCAAGAGCACAAAACTACTAAATTATTGAAATGACCTCACGTTAGTAACATCCCGTCCACAATAAAATTCATTAAAATATATAATTACAAGAAAGTAAATTTCCAGGTGTTACAGAAATTTTTTATGTGGTAGTTCAAGACAATTCAAGACTCAAGACAATTCTATTGAAGATCGGAGACCAAGTTTCTACTGTAACTAAAGTATCATGTAATTGTAATATGTTGTATTCTAGGAACTTGTAATAATCTCCCAAACACTCTCATAGTGCCTTAGGAAAATAACCATAGCCCCAAACCATTCATTCATCGATAAACATTTAGTATAGGGCTAAAACAAGGCATTTCGACATATTGAAATAACTCAATATATCAAAATCTGGAATGATCATGAGTTTACTATAGATTGTTGATTTAAAACACCGAAGAATTTCAGCATACCAGACCAAGGATATGTTTGGCATATCGAATTTTGTTCGGCATACCGAATTGACTGACTATTGTATAAAATGGTATGAAAAGGTAAACCAAAAAAATTCGGTATACCGTTTCAGTAGTTGTTTGTGACATTAAAAGAGACATTAGATACAATATCAAACCCTTTTTAGCCTATAAATATGATCCTTAATCACCCCTTACATGTACATTAAGCATACACATACATTAAAGCTTCAAGTCCCATCATTTTGAGAGTTGATTTCAAGCATTCCATTCCTATATTGTGAGAAATACTTTCAAACCATATCCAAATGAGCAAACATCCCATTTAAGCAAGTGAGCTTCACTTCCATCCTTCCACCTTACCAAAAGAGTTTGGCAAATTATAGAAAAGGAGTCAAGTTTGTAAAGATCAAAGGCTCATTGCTTCTTGGGTTGTGAGGAGCATAACACCACGATTTTTGCAGAGCTTGACAAAGGTTCGTCAAGGTAGTGTAACAGTAGAATCTTAATCCGAAACAAGATTAGATTAAGGAAACTCTTAAGAGATTCTAGAGGAGTGGACTAAGCTAGGGAGACTGTGACCGTGCTCGACCCTGAGGGAGGGGTGGGGAGGAGACCACAGCCATGCCGAGACAGCGAAGGCGCAAGGATAAAAGAAAAGAAAATGGAGTCGCCACCTAGTTTTTTAAGGGAAAGACGAGGAAAACCACAAAAGGATGAATGCATGGGATGCAGATGGGAAGGCTGGATGTCTGCTAACTAGAGGATGGGTAAGGATTCCTATTACACACGAGGAAGGTATTAGGCACCCTCATGCGCCCGAGAGACTCGGTCTTTCTAGTCCAAATACTTGCTAAGGGTTTGATGAATGCGTGTTTGCCTATTCTATATGCTCGTGCACGATGATGACTGAAAACATGCCATGTCCAAAGCCAAGGAAAAGAAACCAATGGAAAAAAAAGTCGATCTATGGGTCAGATGTTGGCATTGGCAATGCCGCACTGCTGTACGCCCATGGGCGCTGGAAAACGGTGAAAATTATGAAAACCGAGGAATCACGACAAACGAGAGGAAGATTAGGCTCCACACATAGCTAAAAAGCATGCACCGAGCAGGGAAGAGAAGACGGAAGCAAACCATGCAAAAAGATGTGAAGAATGTGCAAAATGCAAGTGTGCGTGCGAATCTGAAGAATGCAGGGGGTTTTGTGCAAAAAACCCAAATCCAAGGAAAACCAGAGTCCAGAAGCCCAAATCATCGCGAAAACATGTAAGAAAGCATATTCCATGCATGCACGTCAAATCTGGGGCCAAACGGGTGTCCCTAGTGCAAGTGAAGTCCTCTAAGGGTTAAAATGCAACTTACCCATTAATGCGTGTAATGTATGTCAAATCAGCATAAGTCAGGGTAAAAAGGCAAGAAAATAACTCAAAAATGACCCAAAAATGTTTCAGGGGCAAAACGGTCATTCTACCCTTGAAAACAGCAAATCAGAACAGTAAAAATGAAGTCCAGGGGCTAAATAGCAAATAACCCAGTAAGCAAAGCACTCAGAAAAAAGTTCTGAAGAAAACAGAGGGCAAAAATGCAATATTCACTGAGATACAAGGCATCCAGGAGATTTTCAGTAAAAAGGAAGGGTTAAATGCAATTTACCCAAGAAAACATGCTTCTGAAAAGTTTTTAAAGAAGTTCAGGGAGTTCCATGCAATTTTCACAGCAAAACATGCTTCTGAAAAGTTTTTAAAACAAATCCAGGGACTTCTGTGCAATTAAACCACAAAAATAAACACTCTGGGAGGTTTCTGAAAAGTATAGGGGCTTAAATGCAATTAAACCAGTAAAATTATGCATTTAGAAACATTCACAGAAAACATGAGGGCTTTTATGCAAGTTTTAACTCTGAAAACATTATTCAAAAAGTTCAGGATAAGAAATATAATATTTTCAGTTAAAACTTTATTCAAACATTTTCAGAAAAATGATGGATGGACCTAGATGCAATGAATGGACCTAAAAATAATTTTAGAAGGACCTAAATGCAATGAAAACAATGTTTTCTGAAATTTTTATTAATATGCATTTTTTTTATTTTTTATTTTATTAAAATGCTCGACGGTCGCCGACGTCGGAGCTCGCCGCCGGCGACCATCAGGGGACTCCAAAAAAGCTCTTCCCGATGGCCTGATCTTAGATCAGACTACCTAGGAAGCAAGAAGGGGGTAGGAGGAGCACATCCAACGGAGTAGATGTGTCCTCCGATGGCTGGAGCGTCCTCCCCACCTCGCCCGCCGTTAAAGACCTTCGACGGCGACCTGGAGGTGGCTGGAGGCTCCGGAGGGCAGCGGCGCGGCGGCTCTGAGGTCCTGGAGGCTCGCAGCGGGAAGATCGGGAGGTCCTAGGCGCTCCGGAGCGGCGCGGTGGCTGGGGGCGTCGGAGCGGCTGTCGCCATGGTCTTCTCCGGCGAGGCACGTGGCTGCGGCGCTCAGGGAGTCGTGGCGCGAATCCGGGAGCGTGGCTGTCTTCGCGGAAGTCTGAGGACGCTGAGGGGGATGCTTGGATGGCTTCGGCGAGGCGCGGGGGCGTCGAGGACCCGCAGACAGCGGAGCGCCGGTCGTCCTCTCCGGCGCCAGCAACCGCGGGGGCGATTTCCGACGATCCCCGTAGAGGCGGCTGGAGGTTCCGGAGCGGCGCGGTGGGGCCCAGAGAGCGTCGCGGGGACACGGCGATGCTTCCGGAGGAGATGGATCGGTGCTGGAGTGGCTAGAAGACTCGGGCGTCTCCACGACAATGAGTCGCCGGCGACAGCAGGGCGACGGCGTAGGGGCGCGGGCGATCTTCGGGTTGCTAGAGGAGGAGGAGAGGAAGGAGAAGAGGGGAGAGTAGAGGCCCCCGAGGGGCCTCACCGGCAGCCAAAAGGCTTGGGACTCAGCTGGCAGGTGAACCCACCACCAGCGGACTGCCGATGGCAACCGCGACCTAGGAGGGGCCCTAATGACCCCGCAGGTCTACTGCAAGTGAAAGAAAAGGAGGGGGAGGGGATTACCTGCTGATGTTCCTCCCGTCGGTGCTCGACGGCGATGGCTGGGAGCAACTCCGGTGACGGCTCAGTTGGGGATTCCGAGATGCAAAACAGGTTCTTGTTCTTGCTGGCTGGTACGGTGCGAGCAGGGGTCGTCGGGCTGGTGGCTCGTAGGTGCAAGGGGGGGTTCTGCCTGGTGGTGGCCTCTGTCCTGGGGAACGAAGGTCCGCTCGTGCTCAGGGGTTCTCCTTGTCGAGACGTCGGTCAAAAAGGTTCTTTTTTTCTCTCCATCGGTCGTGAGGTGTTGTCGAGGAAACGATCCCCAGATCGCGCAAACGATCGTGTCCCAAAATCAATTCTTTCCATTTTCGTTATTTTCCTGATTTCAAATGACGCGGGCTTTTTCTTTTTTTTCCTTTTTTGTTGTTTTGGTTCGTTTTGTTTTTTTTTTGGGTTTTTATTGTTTTAATATTTTTGTGATTTAAATTAAGGTTTTGAATTTTATTATTTTAAGTTTAATTAAGCGATTTTAATTAGGGTTTGGGTTTTATTATTTTAAATTTAATTAAGTGATTTTAATTTGAGCTTTTGGATTTTATTATTTTCGGGTTTTTTTGTGATTTTAATTAGGATTTTTGGATTTTATTATTTTAAATTTAATTAAGCGATTTTAGTTAGGGTTTGGGTTTTATTATTTTAAGTTTAATTAAGTGATTTTAATTTTGGGATTTAAGGTTTTATTTAATTAATTTGGAATTTGGGTTTTGAGTTTTAATTAAGGTTTATTTAGGGATTTTGAGTTAATTAGGGTTTATTTATGGAT
>JAMKQA010005665.1:0-11297 GCA_024699735.1 Posidonia australis
ATGGTTCGTTCCGATAGAAGGATTCCTGTTGTGAGTTTTTCCAATCCATGGTTCATTACGATGGAACGAATCCTGGTGTGTTCTGCCAATCCATGGTTCATTGCACTGGAATGAATCCAGGTGTGTATTTTTCCAATCCAAGGTTCATTCCGATGGAATTAATCCAGGTGTGTTTTTCCAATCCATGGTTCGTTCCGAAGTAATGAATCCTGTTGTGAGTTTTTCCACTCCGTGGTTCTTTCCGATGGAATGAATACTGGTGTGTGATTTTATCCAATCCATGGTTCGTTCCACTGGAATGAATCCTGGTGTGTGTTTTTCCAATCCATGGTTCGTTCTGATGGAACGAATCCTGGTGTGTGTTTTTCCATTCCAAGGTTCGCTCCGATGGAATGAATCCAAGTGCGTTTTTCCAATCCATGGTTCGTTCCGATGGAATGAATCCTCGTGTGTGTTTCTCCAATACATGGATCGTTCCGATGGAACGTATCCTAGTGTGTTTTTCCAATCCATGGTTCGTTCCGATGGAACGATTCCTGGTGTGTTTTTCCAATCCTTGGTTCGTTCCAGTGGAACGAATCTTGGTGTGTGTTTTTCAAATCCATGGTTCATTCCGATGGAAAGAATCCGGTGTGTGTTTCTCCAATCCATGGTTTGTTCCGATGGAAAGAATCTTGGTGTGTGTTTTTCCAATCCATGGTTCGTTCCGATGGAACGAATCATTGTGCGTGTTTTTCCAATCCATGGTTCGTTCCGATGGAACAAATCCTAGTGTGATTTTCCAATCCACGGTTCGTTCCGATGGAACGAATCCTGGTGTGTGTTTTTTCAATCCGTGGTTCGTTTCGATGGAATGATTCCTAGTGTGTTTTTCCTATCTATGGTTCTTTCCGATGGAATGAATCCTGGTGTGTGTTTTTCAAATCCATGGTTCGTTCCGTTGGAACGAATCCTGGTGTGTGTTTTTCCAATCCGTTGTTCATTCCGATGGAATGAATCCCGGTGTGTGTTTTTCCAATGCATGGTTCGTTCTGATGGAAAGAATCCAGGTGTGATTTTTCCAATCCATGGTTCGTTTCGATGGAAGGATTCCATGTGTGGGTTTTTGCAATCCATGGTTCATCCCGATGGAACGAATCCTAGTGTGTGTATTTCCATTCCATGGTTCGTTTCGATGGAATGAATCCTGGTGTGTTTTTCCAATCCATGGTTCTTTCGATGGAATGAATCCTGGTGTGTGTTTTTCAAATCCATGGTTGGTTCCGATGGAGCGAATCCCGGTGTGTGTTTTTCCATTCCATGGTTCGCTCCGATGGTATGAATCCTGGTGTGATTTTTCCAATTCATGGTTCGTTCCGATGGAAGGAATCCAGGTGTGTGTCTCTCCAATCCATGGTTCATTCCGTTGGAACGAATCCTAGTGTGTTTTGCCAATCCATGGTTGATTGCGATGGAATGAATCCTGGTGTGTATTTTTCCAATCCATGGTTCATTGCGATGGAACGAATCTTGGTGCGTGTTTTTCCAATACATGGTTCGTTCCGATGGAACGAATCTTGGTGTGTGTTTTAACGAATCCAGGTGTGTGTTATGCCAATCCATGGTTCGTTCCGATGTAATTAATCCAAGTGTGTGTTCTTCCAATCCATGGTTCGTTCCAATGGAATGATTCCTAGTGTGTTTTTCCAATCCATGGTTCGTTCCGATGGAACGAATCCTGGTGTGTGTTTTTCCAATCCATGGTTCGCTCCGATGGAATGAATCCAGGAGTGTGTTTTTCCAATCCATGTTTCGTTCCGAAGGAATGATTCCTAATGTGTGTTTTTCCAATCCATGGTTCGTTCCGATGCAATGAATCTTGGTGTGTGATTTTTCCAATCCATGGTTCGTTACGATGAAATGAATCCTGCTGTGTGCTTTTCCAATCCATGGTTCGTTCCGAAGGGATGAATCCTGGTGTGTGTTTTTCCAATCCATGGTTCGTTCCGATGGAACGAATACTGGTGTGTGATTTTTTCCAATCCAAGGTTCGTTCCGATGGAATGAATCATGGTGTGTGTTTTTCCAATCCATGGTTCGTGCTGATGGAACGAATCTTGGTCTGTCTTTTTCCAATCCATGGTTCGTTCCGATGGAATGAATCCTGGTGTGTTTTTCCAATCCATGGTTCGTTCCGAAGGAGCGAATCCTTGTGTGTGTTTTTCCACTCCTTGGTCAGTTCCGATGGAATGAATCCAGGTGTGTTTTTCCAATCCATGATTCGTTCCGATGGAATGAATCCTGGTCTGTGTTTTTCCAATCCATGGTTCGTTCCGATGGAACGAATCCAGGTGTGTGTTTTTCCAATCCATGGTTCCTTCTGATGGAACGAATCTTGGTGCGAGTTTTTCCAATCCATGGTTTGTTCCGATGGATCGAATCGTGGTGTGTGTTTTAAGGAATCCAGGTGTGTGTTTTTCCGATCCATGGTTCATTCCAATTGAATTAATACTACCGTGTGTTTTTCCAATCCATGGTTCGTTCCGATGGAATGAATCCTTGTGTGTTTCTCCAATCCATGGTTCGTTATGATGGAACGAATCCTGGTGTGATTTTCTATCCATGGTTCGTTTCGATGCAATGAATCCTGGTGTGTGATTTTTCCACTCCATGGTTCGTTCCGATGAAACGAATCCTGTTGTGTGTTTTTCCAATCCATGGTTCGTTCCGATGAAATGAATCCTGGTGTGTGTTTTTCCAATCCATGATTCGATATTATGGAACGAATCCTGGTGTGTGATTTTTTCCAATCCATGGTTCGTACCGATGGAATGAATCCTGGTGTGTGTTTTTCCATTCCATGGTTCGTTCTGAGGGAACGAATCCTGGTGTGTGTTTTTCCAATCCATGGTTCGTTCCGATGGAATGAATCCTGGTGAGTTTTTCCAATCCATGGTTCGTTCCGATGGAACAAATCCTGGCGAGTTTTTCCAATCCATGGTTCGTTCCGATGGAACTAATCCAGGTGTGTTTTTCCTATCCTTGGTTCGTTCCGATGGAAAGAATCTAGGAGTGTGATTTTCCAATCCATGGTTCGTTTTGATGGAACGAATCCTGGTGTGTGTTTTTCCAATCCATGGTTCGTTCTAATGGAAAGAATCCTGGTGTGTGTTTCTCCAATCCATGGTTCGTTCCGATGGAACGAATCCTAGTGCGTGTTTCTCCAATCCATGGTTCGTTCCGATGGTACGAATCCAGGTGAGTGTTTTAACGAATCTCGGTGTGTGTTTTTCCAATCCATGGTTCATTCCGATGGAACGAATCCTGGTGTGTGCTTTTCCAATCCATGGTTCGTTCCGATTGAATGAGTCCTGGTGTGATTTTCCAATCCATGGTTCATTCTGAGGGAACCAATCCTGGTGTGTGTTTTTCCAATCCGTGGTTCGTTTCGATGGAATGAATCCTGGTGTGTTTTTTTCCAATCCTTGGTTCATTCCGATGGAAAGATTCCTGGTGTGTGTTTCTCCAATCCATGGTTCGTTCCGATGGAACGAATCCTAGTGTGATTTTCCAATCCATGGTTCGTTCCGATGGAACGAATCCTGGTGTGTGTTTTTCCAATCCATGGTTTGTTTCGATGGAATGAATCCTGGTGTGTTTTTTTACAATCCCTGTTTCGTTTCGATGGAATGATTCCAGGTGTGTGTTTTTCGAATCCTTGGTTCGTTCCGATGCAATGAATCTGGTGTGTGATTTTTCCCATCCTTGGTTCGTTCCGATGGAATGAATCCTATTGTGTGTTTTTCCAATCCATGGTTCGTTCCGATGGAACGAATCCTGGTGTGATTTTCCATTCCATGGTTCGTTCCGATGTAACGAATCCTAGTGTGTGTTTTTCCAATCCATGGTATGTTTCGATGGAATGAATCCTGGTGTGCTTTTTTCCAATCCATGGTTCATTTCGATGGAATGAATCCTGGTGTGTGATTTTTCAAATCGAAGGTTCGTTCCGATGAAATGAATCCTGCTGAGTGTTTTTCCAATCCATGGTTCGTTCCGATGAAATGAATCCTGGTGTGTGTTATTCCAATCCAAGGTTCGTTCCGATGGAACGAATTCTGATGTGTTATTTTTTCCAATCCATGGTTCGTTCCGATGGAATGAATCTTGGTGCGTAATTTTCTAATCCATGGTTCGTTCTGATGGAACGAATCTAGGTGTGTGTTTTTCCTATCCATGGTTCGTTCCGATGGAATGAATGCTGGTGTGTTTTTCCAATCCATGGTTCGTTCCGATGGAACGAATCCTGGTGTCATTTTCCAATCCACGGTTCGTTCCGATGGATCGAATCCTAGTGTGTGTTTTTCCAATCCGTGGTTCGTTTCGATGGAATGAATCCTGGTGAGTTTTTCCTATCTATGGTTCTTTCCGATGGAATGAATCCTGGTCTGTGTTTTTCAAATCCATGGTTCGTTCCGATGGAACGAATCCTGGTGTTTTTTTTTCCAATCCATGGTTCATTCCGATGGAATGAATCCTGGTGTGTTTTTCCAATCCATGGTTCGTTCTGATGGAACGAATCCTGGTGTGATTTTTCCAATCCGGGGTTCATTCCGATGGAAGGATTGTTGGTGTGTGTTTTTCTAATCCATGGTTCATTCCGATGGAACGAATCCTGGTGTGTTCTGCCAATCGATGGTTCATTGCGATGGAATGAATCCTGGTGTGTGTTTTTCCAATCCTTGGTTCGTTCCGATGGAACGAATCCAGG
This sequence comes from Posidonia australis, assembly GCA_024699735.1. NCBI lineage: Eukaryota > Viridiplantae > Streptophyta > Magnoliopsida > Alismatales > Posidoniaceae > Posidonia > Posidonia australis. The sequence goes on from JAMKQA010005665.1 coordinate 4,751, forward strand.
TGTGATTTTCCAATCCATGGTTCGTTCCGATGGAACGAATCATGGTGTGTTTTTCCAATCCATGGTTCGTTCCGATGGAACGAATCATGGTGTGTGCTTTTCCACTCCATGGTTCGTTCCGATGGAACGAATCTTGATGTGTGATTGTCTCCAATCCATTGTTCGTTCCGATGGAATGATTCCAGGTGTGTGTTTTTCCAATCCATGGTTCGTTCCGATGGAATAATTCCTAGTGTGTGATTTTTCCAATCCATGGTTCTTCCAATGGAAAGAATCCTAGTGTCTGATTTTTCCAATCCATGGCTCGTTCCGATGAAATGATTCCTGCTGTGTGTTTTTCCAATCCATGGTTCCTTCCGATTAAATGAATATTGGTGAGCGTCTTTCCAATACAAAGTTCGTTATGATGGAACGAGTCCTGGTGTGTGATTGTCTCCTATCCATTGTTCGTTCCAATGGAATGATTACTGGTGTGTATTTTTCCAATCCATGGTTCGTTCCGATGGAATGAATCCTAATGTGTGATTTTTGCAATCCATGGTTCTTCCGATGGAAAGAATCCTGGTGTGTGATTTTTCCAATCCAAGGCTCGTTCCGATGAAATGAATCCTGCTGTGTGTTTTTTCGAAGCCATGGTTCGTTCCGAAGGAATGAATCCTGGTGCATGTTTTTCCAATCCATGGTTCGTTCTGATGGAACGAATCCTGGTGTGTGTTTTTCCAATCCTCGATTCGTTCCGATGGAATGAATCCTGGTGTGTTTTTCCAATCCATGGTTCGTTCCGATGGAACGAATCCTGGTGAGATTTTCCAGTCCATGGTTCGTTCTGATGGAACGAATCCTGGTTTGTTTTTTTCCAATCCATGTTTCGTTTCGACGGAATGAATCCTGGTGTGTTTTTCCAATCCATGGTACGTTCTTTCCGATGGAATGAATCCTGGTGTCTGATTTCCAAATCCATGGTTCGTTCTGATGGAGCGAATCCTGGTGTGTGTCCCTCCAATCCATGATTCGTTCCGATGGAATGAATCCTGGTGCGTGTTTTTCAAAACCATGGTTCGTTCCGATGGAGCGAATCCTGGTGTGTGTTTTTCCAATCCATGGATTGTTCCGATGGAATGAATCCTGGTGTGTTTTTCCAATCCAAGGTTTGTTCCGATGGAACGAATCCTGGTGTGTGTTTTTCCACTCCATGGTTCGTTCCGATGGAATGAATCCTGGTGTGTTTTTCCAGTCCATGGTTCGTTCCGATGGAATGAATCCCGGTGTGTGTTTTTCCAATGCATGGTTCGTTCCGATGGAATGAATCCCGGTGTGTGTTTTTCCAATGCATTGTTCGTTCTGATGGAAAGAATCCAGGTGTGATTTTTCCAATCCATGGTTCGTTTCGATGGAAGGATTCCATGTGTGGGTTTTTGCAATCCATGGTTCATCCCGATGGAACAAATCCTGGTGTGTTCGGCCAATCCATGGTTCAGTACAATGGAATAAATCCTAGTGCGTGATTTTCCAATCCATGGATCGTTCCGATGGAATAAATCAAGGTGTGTTTTTCCATTCCGTGGTTCCTTCCGATGGAACGAATCCTGGTGTGATTTTTCAATCCCTGGTTCGTTCCGATGGAACGAATCCAGGTGTGTGTTTTTCCACTCCATGGGTCATTTTGATGGAACGAATCTTGGTGTGTGATTTTATCCAAACCATGGTTCGTTCCGATGGAATGAATCCGTGTGTGTGTTCTTCCAGTCCATGGTTCGTTCCGATGGAATGAATCCTACTGTGTGTTTTTCCAATCCTTGGTTCGTTCCGATGAATTGAATCCCGGTGTGTTTCTCCAATCCATGGTTCTTCAGATGGAATGAATCCTGCTGTGTAATTTTTCTAATCCATGGCTCGTTCCGATGAAATGAATCCTGCTGTGTGTTTTTCCCATCCTTGGTTCATTCCGATAAAATGAATCCTGGTGTGTGTCTTTCCAATCCATGGTTCGTTCCGATGGAACGAATCCTGGTGTGTGATCTTTTCCAAGCCTTGGTTCGTACCGATGGAATGAATCCTGGTGTGTGTTTTTCCAATCCATGGTTCGTTCTGATGGAACATTTCCTGGTGTGGGTTTTTCCAATCCATGGTTCGTTCCGATGGAATAAATCCTGGTGTGTTTTTCCAATCCATGGTTCGTTCCTATGGAACGAATCCTAATGTGATTGACCAATCAATGGTTCGTTCCGTTGGAACGAATCCTGGTGTGGGTTTTTCCAATCCCGGTTTCGTTTCGATGGAATGAATCCTGGTGTGTTTTTCCAATCCATGGTTCTTTCCGATGAAATGAATCCTGGTGTGTGCTTTTCAAATCCAGGGTTCGTTCCAATGGAGCGAATCCTGGTGTGTGTTTTTCAAATCCATGGTTCGTTCCGATGGAATGAATCCTGGTGTGTTTTTCTAATCCAAGGTTCGTTCCAATGGAACGAATCCTGGTGTGATTTTCTAATCCATGGTTTGTTCCGACAGAACGAATCGTGGTGTGTGTTTTTCCACTCCATGGCACGTTCTGATGGAATGAATCTAGGTGTGTTTTTGCAATCCATGGTTCGCTCCGATGGAATGAATCCTGGTGTGTGTTTTTCCAATCCATGGTTCGTTCCGAAGGAACGAATCCTTCTTTGTGTTTTTCCAATCCATGGTTCATTCCGATGGAACGAATCCAAGTGTGATTTTCCAATCCACGGTTCGTTCCGATGGAACGAATCCTGGTGTGTGTTTTTCCAATCCGTCGTTTGTTTCGATGGAATGAATCCTGGTGTGTTTTTCCTATCTATGGTTCTTTCCGATGGAATGAATCCTTGTGTGTGTTTTTCAAATCCATGGTTCGTTCCGTTGGAACGAATCCTGGTGTGTGTTTTTCCAATCCATGGTTCATTCCGATGGAATGAATCCTGGTGCGTTTTTACAATCCATGGTTCGTTCCGATGGAACGAATCCTGGTGTGATTTTTCCAATCCGGGGTTCGATCCGATGGAAGGATTCCTGGTGTGTGTTTTTCCAATCCATGGTTCAATCCGATGGAACGAATCCTGGTGTGTTCTGCCAATCCATGGTTCATTGCGATGGAATGAATCCTAGTGTGTGTTTTTCCAATCCATGGTTCGTTCCGATGGAATGAATCCAGGTGCGATTTTTCAATCCATGGTTCGTTCCGATGGAACGAATCCTGGTGTGATTTTCCAATCCATGGTTCGTTCCGATGGAACGAATCATTGTGTGCGTTTTTCCAATCCATGGTTCTTCTGATGGAAAGAATCCTGGTGTGTGATTTTTCCAATCCATGGCACGTTCCGATGAAAAGATTCCTGCTGTGTGTTTTTCCAATCCATGGTTCCTTCCGATGAAATTAATACTGGTGAGCGTCTTTCCAATACAAACTTCGTTCCGATGGATCGAATCCTGGTGTGTGATTGTCTCCAATCCATTGTTCGTTCCGATGGAATGATTCCTGGTGTGTATTTTTCCAATCCATGGTTCGTTCCGATGGAATGAATCCTAGTGTGTGATTTTTGCAATCCATGGTTCTTCCGATGGAAAAAATCCTGGTGTGTGATTTTTCCAATCCAAGGCTCGTTCCGATGAAATGAATCCTGCTTTATGTTTTTTCGAAGCCATGGTTCGTTCCGACGGAATGAATCCTGGTGCATGTTTTTCCAATCCTTGGTTCGTTCTGATGGAACGAATCCTGGTGTGTGTTTTTCCAATCCACGATTCGTTCCGATGGAATGAATCCTGGTGTGTTTTTCCAATCCACGGTTCGTTCCGATGGAACGAATCCTGGTGAGATTTTCCAGTCCATGGTTCGTTCCGATGGAACGAATCCTGGTGTGTGTTTTTCCAATCCATGTTTCGTTTCAATGGAATGAATCCTGGTGTGTTTTTCCAATCCATGGTTCGTTCTTTCCGATGGAGCGAATCCTGGTGTGTGTCCTTCCAATCCATGCTTCGTTCCGATGGAATGAATCCTGGTGTGTGTTTTTCAAAACCATGGTTCGTTCCGATGGAGCGAACCCTGGTGTGTATTTTTCCAATCCATGGTTTGTTCCGATGGAATGAATCCTGGTGTGTTTTTCCAATCCAAGGTTCGTTCCGATGGAACGAATCCTGGTGTGATTTTCCAATCCATGGTTTGTTCCGATGGAACGAATCCTGGTGTGTGTTATTCCACTCCATGGTTCGTTCCGATGGAATGAATCCTAGTGTGTTTTTCCAGTCCATGGTTTGTTCCGATGGAATGAATCACGATGTGTGTTTTTCCAATGCATGGTTCGTTCTGATGGAATGAATCCCGGTGTGTGTTTTTCCAATGCTTGGTTCATTCCGATGGAAAGAATCCTGGTGTGATTTTTCCAATCCATGGTTCGTTCGATGGAAGGATACCATGTGTGTGTTTTTCCAATCCATGGTTCATTCCGATGGAACAAATCCTGGTGTGTTCGGCCAATCCATGGTTCAGTACAATGGAATGAATCCTAGTGCGTGTTTTTCCAATCCATGGTTCGTTCCGATGGAACGAATCAAGGTGTGTTTCTCCATTCCGTGGTTCGTTCCGATGGAACGAATCCAGGTGTGATTTTCCAATCCATGGTTCGTTCCGATGGAACGAATCCAGGTGTGTGTTTTTCCACTCCATGGTTCATTCTGATGGAACGAATCTTGGTGTGTGATTGTGTCCAAACCATGGTTCGTTCCGATGGAATGAATCCGGGTGTGTGTTTTTCCAATCCATGGTTCGTTCCGATGGAATGAATCCTACTCTGTGTTTTTCCAATCCATGGTTCGTTCCGATGAAATGAATCCTGGTGTGTTTTTCCAATCCATGGTTCTTCAGATGGAATGAATCCTGGTGTGTGATTTCTCCAATCCATGGCTCGTTCCGATGAAATGAATCATGTTGTGTGTTTTTCCCATCCTTGGTTCATTCCGGTAAAATGAATCCTGGTGTGTGTCTTTCCAATCCATGGTTCGTTCCATTGGAACGAATCCGGGTGTGTGATTTTTTCCAAGCCTTGGTTCGTACCGATGGAATGAATCCTGGTGTGTGTTTTTCCAATCCATGGTTCGTTCTGATGGAACGAATCCTGGTGTGTGTTTTTCCAATCCATGGTTCGTTCCGATGGAATAAATCCTGGTGTTTTTTTCCAATCCATGGTTCGTTCCGATGGAACGAATCCTAGTGTGATTGACCAATCCATGGTTCATTCCGTTGGAAGGAATCCTGGTGTGTGTTTTTCCAATCCCGGTTTCGTTTCGATGGAATGAATCCTGGTGTGTTTTTCCAATCCGTGGTTCTTTCCGATGGAATGAATCCTGGTGTGTGTTTTTCAAATCCAGGGTTCGTTCCAATGGAGCGAATCCTGGTGTGTGTTTTTCAAATCCTTGGTTCGTTCCGATGGAATTAATCTTGGTGTGTTTTTCTAATCCAAGGTTGGTTCCGATGGAACGAATCCTTGTGTGATTTTCCAATCCATGGTTTGTTCCGACGGAACGAATCCTGGTGTGTGTTTTTCCACTCCATGGCACGTTCCGATGGAATGAATCCCGGTGTGTTTTTGCAATCCATGGTTCGTTCCGATGGAATGAATCCTAGTATGTGTTTTTCCAATCCATGGTTCGTTCCGATGGAACGACTCCTTCTGTGTGTTTTTCCAATCCATGGTTCGTTCCGATGGAACGAATCTTGGTGCGTGTTTTTCCAATCCATGGTTCGTTCCGATGGAACGAAACTTGGTGTTAGTTTTAACGAATCCTGGTGTGTGTTTTTCCAATCCATGGTTCGTTTCGAAGGAACGAATCCTGGTGTGTGTTTTACCAATCCATGGTTCGTTCCGATTGAATGAATCCTGGTGTGATTTTCCAATGCTTGGTCAGTTCTGATGGAACGAATACTGGTGTGTGTTTTTCCAACCCATGGTTCATTCCGATGGAATGAATCCTGGTGTGTGTTTTTCCAATCCATGGTTCGTTCCGAAGAAATGAATCCTGCTGTGTGTTTTTCCAATCCAAGGTTCGTTCCGATGAAATGAATCCTGGGGGGGGTTTGTGCACCCAGAAAGTAAAGGAAAGGATTTCACAGGAATTCTATTTCCTGTTGAGCACACAAAATAGAAGTGTTTGTGCTCCAAACCAGAAATGATTTTAACGGAAACTGAATTCCTTCACTTTCCAAGGTATATAATAACCAAATCTACCCATTTCCCACCCCCCCAGTGGAATTTCAACAGATTCGCTCCTCTCCCAAATCTATCCATTTCCTGTGCCCTATCCCCCTCGTCGACGCAGCGCCTCCTCTCCCCTGTGCCCTATCCTCGTCGACGCAGCGTCTCCTACCTCGTGCCAGTGCCACCTCTGTCCGATGCAGCGTCGTTCCCCCTCGTCGACGCAGCGCCTCCTCTCCCCTGTGCCCTATCCTCGTCGACGCAGTGCCTCCTACCTCGTGCCAGTGCCACCTCTGTCCGACGCAGCGCCAGTGCCCCTCCGACGCAGCGTCGTTCCCCCTCGTCGA
>JAMKQA010005666.1:0-10162 GCA_024699735.1 Posidonia australis
TCCCTTTAAGTTCTTATTCTTTTGCAATGAAATAAAGCATGCTAGAAATTTCATATGTATGGCCTGCTTTGTCTGTATTTTCATGAGATTTCTATGATGAATTTACTTATCCTCTTTACAAGATGCTCTCTGTGCAAATCTACACTTTGTTTGTTTGCAAGCATGTTTACTTTGTTTCTAGCATAAAAATCTGCACTATATCGCCTGCATGATCAATCTTTTCCGTATTATATTCTTGGTATAAACATCACTTACATATGTTTTATTGGGTTTACTTGTTTCATGTTTGTATCCTTTGCATTTTGCATGCATTCTTGCCATGAACCCATTTAGTCACCTTGTTTTTAAATGATAATAAGATGGCTTTGATCAGATGCATCCTATCATGCTTTCAGTTCTTAACACCTGCATGAATCAACCTGCATTAGTATAACTTACCCGTCTCTATTCTGGGTCAGGTTCTGGATCAGATTGCAGTCTGATCCAAATTTTTTGGGAGCACCTATATGGCGCACCTCTCCAGCGCACCACTCTGGCGCCCCATTCAGGAGCACTAGACTGGTCAGAGAGCAAAACATTCACTTTTGGATATCTGCTTGCTTGGTTTTCTGAATGATTTTGAGCCTGATTCTTTTACCGCTTGCTCTTTGATATTCCATGGTTTTGCATGCATGATTTTGGTTTAAAGCAAGATTGTTTCCTAGTTGTTTTCTCCCTTTGGATAATCAGTCTTTGGTCAAAATCTGGTAGGCTGGTTGCCTCTTACTCTTACATGGAGAACCTTGTGCATTAGCCCATGATCCAATGGCATGGCTGAATCCTGCATCTTTCATTTAGCACGCATAGGGTGTGATCTTGTGTGAGGCTACCAGCCCTTGAGCACAAGGTCCACAGGTCATTGCACTTGCATTTCTTTCTCTTTTAAGGCATTTTTTCCAAGTTTTGCGAAGGTTTTTTACATGGCATGATTTTCTGGAAGGCATTCTCATGTGACTTGGCATTACATAGGTTTCTGTTTTCCCTCAGCACGTCTTTCTGACCCACAGAGGAGCACATAGGGGGCGCACCAGACTGGAGCACCAGTCTGGCGCACCTAACAGGCGCAGCAGCCTGTTTTCAGTAGCACACAGTAGGTTTTCACATGGTTTTTAGCATGATTTCCAGCTTCGATTTGCTTTCAGTTTTCTATGGCATTCTTCCTTGGTATATCCAGGAAGACCCTTTTCTGTTTTTAGTCATTTTTATGCATGTTAGATTGCACTTGGCATGTAGCAAAGCAAGGATTAAAAATCACTCGAAATTATTAGATCTTTGATCTTATTCATGCAATGACTTTGCATCGACACTTTACCCGATATACGAGTGATACTTCTGAGCATTAGGACACACCTTGCACTCCATGCACCCTTATTTTAGCATAAGACACCACATACATTAGCATGGCATGGCATATCGCCCTTGGGCGTACAGCAAAGGCTGAAAAGCTGATATTTCATAAGCAAATGAGAAACCAATAGAAGACCGATTTATCGGGCGCACGAGGGTGCCTAATACCTTTCTCGTGCATAATAGGGATCCTTACCCATTTCTGGTTTACGACCTGCTTTTCCATTGCATGATTTGCATGTTTTATATGATTTTCCTCGTCTTCCATTTTAATAGACTAGGTGTCGACTCCTACATTTGCATAGTTATCTTTATTATTTTTGCCGTGACTTTGCCGTCCCTCATGTATTTTGGCCTTTCGCGTCAAAGTCCTCGAGGCTATCGCCGGCATGGTTACAGGAACTGGCAACTTCACTGGGGATAACCAGATCTCGATTTTGTTTTGGTTTCTTTTTTGCTTTAGCTTTCGCCTCGCTTGCCTTTTCCATGCTTTGCATTGGTTATCCTTTTAAGTGGTGCCTTTTTGCATGCATGCCTTTGTAATGTTGTTCTTTCCTTTTGCACACATTTGCAATGCCACTACAATTGCACATGTTTTGCACCTACTCTTGCATGATAATTCATGGCTAAATTGCATGTTTATTTCCCTTCTTGTATATGCCATGCCTAGGAGATTACAGACGTGTTTGCTCTCCCCATTTGGATAAAAAAACATAACAACCAAAATCAATAAATCAGGCAAACTAGGGACAAATTGCAAATCTTCCCCCACAGTCTAATAAGCTTGCAAGTAAAAAACTTAAAGCATACCTTTGCATACATCATATAGGGCATGCATCTTCTCCTCTCCTAGGGTTACCTATACAGTCTGCGAAGGACATTTTTCGGTGGCTCATCCTATGGCTTTGGCGTGGGATGAAAAATCGGGTTTGTCCCCCCTGTCTGGGGTCGTGTCGGTGTAGTAGAGGGTACAACTTACTACTTTGGCAGAGGTCGAGGCCCCAAAAGCACCACCCATTCACTGCCTAAGCTTTGGCTGGGATTTTGAACGGGGACCTTACTTTTTTCTAAACTCGAGTCGGAGACCCATTCACCCTTATATGAACCCGGAGTAGACAGCTTAATAGGACATCCCTAGTTGGTGAGAGAGTGCATACTAGGGGCATTCATTTGCATCTCATACCACCATAAACATTGCATATTTTCTAACTTGTTTGTTTATGTCCATAGGATTTTTGATCTGTGAGTTTTCTTAGTCTGAGCTCAAGATCTTTCCTTTCACTGAGTTTGTTTGCGACCTTATTCTCCATCGCATCTCCCGAGTTATTCGTCCCTTCCGATGATAGCTCGTCCTAGGATTCGTCCTATCCTTCCCAGCCGTAGTCCAATCCTTACTCGCTTGCGATCCATGATGGCCCAGCATGCCAATGAGTCCCTTTCCCCTGCTGTCCAGGAGGAAGTCCCTGCATCAGGACAGTCTTCCTTTGTGTCTGTTCCTGTCATCTCTACTGCCTCCAATTTTGCCTTAGCTTCTAGAGGACCTCCACTACCTCATTTCCATGTCCCCGTGGCAACCCCGCCTTCGGGACCACCTACCTGGTCTTCTCCTGCTGTTGAGGCCACAGCAGTTGAGTCTGTCTCTCCCCAGGGCTATGTGTTTACTAGCCCTCCTCCCACTGCGGCTGTCTCTGTAGTAGCCACCCCCCAATTCAGACAACTGGGATCTCAGCCTCTTGTTTCCTCCTCTATCTTGCCTCCTTCCTTCGGAGCCACCAGCGACGATCCCATGATCGCGCAGCTGCAACGAATGTCGGCCCTCGCCCAGCAGTTGCAGGGATTGGCACTAGCACTCCAACCTTTCTCAGCTTTATCATTCCTGGCTCCCGAGTTGCCTGCGCAACCGGCTTTAGGACCACAGTTTGCACCCACTACACTGCCTCCACAGTCGTTGCCATCCCTTGTCTCTCCAGCGATAGGGATGTCGACACTACCTTTTGTTACACCAGAACAGCACCCACCACAACATGCATCCCTCCTAACTAGTGGCCAAGCCCCTAGGCCGGCAGGAGCACTACCATCCGTGAGCATTGTACCGGAGGCCATTCCGGTCCAACAGCTCTTGCTCCCACACTTTGCACCACTTGTTGCACCACCCCCTGCATTATCTTCACCATTGTACCACACAGAAGATTCATCCTTTGTCCCACAGCACACTGCACCCATGCACAAGTACACTGGCCATCCTGCCGTAGCACCAGACGGTGGAATGGTGGATTCGGAGGAGCCCTTAGGGGCGACCCATACAGTGTACACGACACCCGCCTCTACTGCACAGTACACAGCTACAGTAGCTCCGGATACTCTCCTTGCGAGAGTAAATGATCTGGAACGCACACTCCAACAAGTGCAAGGTGGGGACCACCAGTCCTACCAATTCCGGGAACTCTATTATTTCCCATAGTTGACTCTCCCCCCGAATTTTCATATTCCAGAATTTGAAAAATACATTGGTAGGGGCTGCCCAATTGCCCATCTCAAAGCCTATTGCAGAGACCTTGCTCAGCTCCAAGCTGATGAAAGGTTGTTAATCCGCTTGTTCCAAAAGAGTCTTACAGGGCCCACGTTGAAGTGGTTCACTTCCCTTAACATGGCCACCATCAAGACTTGGGACGACCTTACACAGGCGTTCCTGGAACAATATTCCTTCAACCTCAACTTAGTCTCCAATCGGGAGGACTTAGTCGTTCTCAAGCAGAGGCCCCAAGAAACATTTGGGGAGTATCTTCGACGTTGGCGTTCTTTGGCTTCACAAGTCAAAGATAGACCCTCTGACGAGGAGTCTATTGAGATAGTGATCCGGGGAGCACAGCCAGCGGTCGGGGCTCTGCTTAGCATTCAACCTGTTACCACTTTCTCTACACTGCTTTGGGCGGGCGCCCGTGTTGAGAGTTCACTGCGCGGCGGCAGTTTTCCAGCGCTCTCAGTGGTTGCCAAACAGGCCACTGCCTCACATAGTGGCCCTAGCAGCAGCAACAACAACAATAGTACCAATCCACCCAAGAGGCGAGATCCCTTTAAAAATACAATTTCTTACATCAGGTCCCCTACTGCTCCAGTAAATGTCTGCCTGCCCCCGCAACGCCAAGTAGTTTATGTACCCACGCCTACACCTAGAGCACATCATGCATCACACATTACCCCCACTACCACACTAGTATATCCTAACCCACCAGCCAGGATGCGCCCACCGTTGGCACATCCGCAGTCGAAGCGACAACGCCGTGACAAGTGCCATTATACCCCATTAGTGGAGCCTTTGAGCATGGTATTCCCTAAAGTCGCATCCTTGCTAAGGCTGCCTGAGGTGCGCCCTCTGCCTAATCCGCTGCCAGCCTGGTACAATGCCAATGCGTTCTGTAATTTCCATCGGGTGGCTAGCCACTCGATGAACAATTGTTTGACACTCAGGGACGCTGTCCAGGATTTGATTGACTAGAAGGTCATAGTGATTAATACCCAGGCAACCACCCCAGCACACAGCACAGCCAGCACACCCCAGCATAGTTAGTCAACCCTTGCCACAGCATCCTTCTCCGGGAGCGCCAAGTTTCTCGGGAGTCAATTTTGTTTCTTCTGCTTCTCTTTCTCTTGCTCCTTCTGAGTCTGTTTCTTCCCCTATCCGCCCAACCAACTTGATTCATCATGAGTCATCCCCTTTTCCCCACCAGTTGTATTGTTCTTTCCTCGATAACTCCGAGGAATCTATTTTTATGATCCGTCCTGTCATCGAGTCGGAATACTCTGAGGTGCCACCTGTAGTATATCCCCAGCCTCCAACTCTAGTCTATTTATCAGCCTGGCCCCAATCTAGGCCAAGACAGCTAGCACACCCTCAGGCCCACCGGTACCCTCACCAATACTCCCAGCATCCTCAGGTTTACACTCCTACCTACCTATATCCTTCAACCGCACCTGTACAATTAGCAGCCCGTCCCCCGGTTGTTGTTACTCTGACCCATGACATGCATCATGGTCCATACAATTATGCCACAGGGATGTGTACAGAAGTGACACGATCGGGCAGAGTATACAAACCCCCAACAGCTAGGCCTAACCCTTCAACCCTAACCCCTAACCAGTTACAAGCCCAGCCATCTAGGTCATCAGTACCTGTAGCAGTAGCCCTTGCCCAATTCCAAGCACATTCTCCTCAACCACCTATGCCTAGAGTAGCACCATCCAATCCTACCACTAGCAGCCAACCTTCAGCTGACATCACTGCCCAGCTTAAGAACGTTAAAGCCGATATTTCCATTTGGGACCTAATCCATACATCAACTGAACATAGGGAAGCTTTCCTTAGGGTTTTTCAAGTAGCCCGTGTATCCCAAACTATAGAGCCTGCAACCCTGGAGAACATGGTAGGGATGATAGTGGCACCTCAGGTTATCTCCTTCTCAAGCCTAGAGTTATCTCCCTCTGGCACCAATCATAACTCTCCCTTGTTCATCACTGCTCAGTATCAAAGCTTCCGCATCCCCCTCACACTGGTGGACAATGGGGCAGGCCTTAATGTCTACCCCTTGCACATAGCAAGGGCAATCAGATTCAAGTCCAAGGACATTACACCAGCTGTGAAAGGGATGACAGCTTTTGATAATACGCATCATGATGCACTTGGAGTCCTGATCATTCCCCTAACTATAGGCCCTGCTCGCTTCGACGTAGAGTTCTACATCGTAGATATCGAACCCTCCTTCAATCTGTTGCTTGGACGCCCTTGGCTTCACAAGCATCAAATCATTCCTTCAACCCTCCATCGTATGATCGAGTTTTGCTGGGATGAAAATGTTGTTGTTGTCCTGGCAGAAGACATGGAGAAGGTTGAATCTGTCTCTGCTCTAGCCCCTCAGACCATTCACTTTGAGCCTAAACCTTCCGATGTCCTCTATCGGGTTAATCGGTTTGAGCCGGTTAATTTTATTCCACCCTTAGAGCTTGTTGGCCATTTGTCCACCTCTGGCAACCCCTGCTTGATGGTTGACAACCTGTGTCGCAAGTGGGGATACGAGAAAGGATCGCCTCTGGGGCTTTATGGTCAAGGAATCGCCGAGTTGATCGAGGCCGAAGAATGGATTGAGCGAAACGGTTTGGGTTATGAACGATGCTGCCAAAGTAAGAGATCACAACACCAGGGTAAGTCTTCCAAGATGATTATTCCACGAGATTTAGCCAACTTTATCAGCGCAGGCATTGTGGATCCAAACCATAGTTCATATGCAGTGTTAACACCATCAGCTTTGGTCTGTCTAGAAGATTCATATCAAGATAGCGGCCGGTTAGAGACAGAGCAGCAGGGTACAAAAACAGAAGATCGTGCAGAACAGTGGTCAGACAAAGTTATATCCAACAGCTCAAGAGCAGTCAGCAGTCTAGACAGTGGTCCAAGAGACAGACACAGATGATGACATCAGAGATCTGGACCTCTTATTTCAGGAGCAGCTAGATGTGCTCGCAGAAGACCTGGCAGAGCATGATCGCATGAGGAAGGGCAAAGCAGTTGCTACAACACCACTAGCAGAAGCACCAATACCACCCCAGGACCAGGTTTCAATTATGGTCCTGCGAGAAATAGACGAAAGGGATACTAGACCATTGGAGTTAATCTCTTGTCAGCCGGGAGGCGGGTCTAGTTGGTATTGGCAATATAAGCCTCACCTTGAGAGTGAGGATCAAAACCTTGAATCAAGCATGAGTAGGACAGGCGATGGCGGCTTCACCAGTTTGCAGCAAAGCAGCCGCCAGCAAGCAGAATTTTGTACAGCTAACAGGGAAAATACCAAAAAAGACAAAAAAATAAAAAAAATGCAAAACCAAGAATAAGGAGGCATCAACATCAGAGGCAAGGACTCCTAGCTCCTCGGATCATCCAGACAGGGAAACTGAAGAAGCAACGCAATGTCGGTACAGAAACACGAAGGTCACTGTGACAGTCCTTAAATGCCATCAGGGCGCAGAATTAGAGGAAGTCTTCTCAGTTGACATAACCGACCCAGCATTTGAAAGAGAAATCCTGTCAGAGTTGATCGCCTATGAAGAAGAGGATGGAGTTCATGGAGCAGATAATGAGGATGAGCCGTCACAAATTCCATTCTATGATGATGATCCAGAAGACCCGAATCTTCATGTGGAGGAAGAAACAAAGCTTATCAACATCGGTACGACAGAAGAAATAAAAGAAACACGCATCAATGCCAATTTATCACCACAAGCAAAGGGGAAGTTTATGGCTTTTCTAAAAGAATATGTAGATGTCTTTGCATGGAACTATGATGACATGGTGAGATTAGACATTGAAGTGGTAGTTCATACATTGCTGCTAATACCGAATTCAAACCAGTCAAACAAAAGCTCTATAGATGGCGACCCTAATGGCTTTTAAAGCTTAAAGAGGAGATTATGAAACAGCATAAAGTCAACTTCCTCAAGGTTGTGCTATATCTTGAGTGGCTCACCAACATGGCCCCAGTGCCGAAAAAGGATGGACGGGTTCGCATGTGCATAGATTATCGAGATCTTAACAAAGCAAGTCCCAAAGATGATTTCCCACTCCCCCACATCGATATTCTGGTAGACAACACTGCAGGACATAAGATGTTGTCATTTATGGACGGGTTTTCCAGATACAATCAGATCAGAATGGCTGAAGAAGATATGGAGAAGACATCTTTCATCACTCCATGGGGAGTCTTCTGTTACAGAGTGATGCCATTCGGATTGAAGAATGCAGGTGCAACATACCAGAAGGCCATGACAGCCTTATTCCACGATCTTATGCATCAGGAGGTTGAAGTATATGTGGATGACATGATTGCCAAATATAAAGAGCCTGGAGGACCATCTCACCGGCTTAAGAAGGTTGTTTGAGCGCCTACGAAAGTATAAGCTCCGCTTGAACCCCAACAAATGTGTATTTGGGGTATCTTCTGGAAAATTACTAGGTTACATCATCAGTCAGAGGGGAATTGAAGTGGACCCTCACAAAGCCAGGGCTATTATTGACATGCCTCCCCTGACCACTGAGAAAGAGATTCGTGGTTTCTTAGGCCGGCTACAATATATCAGCAGGTTCATTGCACAGCTTACGCTTATATGTGAACCCATATCCAAGCTGCTAAGGAAGAACGCTCAGACTTGCTAGAATGATGAATGTCAAGCGGCATTTGATAAAATCAAGCAGCTTCTGGTGAAGCCGCCAGTTTTAGTTCCCCCTACGCCAGGACGCCCTTTGCTACTATATCTCTCAACAACGCAGCATTCCATGGGCGCAGTTCTGGGTCAGCATGATGAATCTGAGCATAAAGAGAAAGCTATCTACTACCTCAGCAAAAAGTTCAATGACTGCGAGGTTAAATACAACCCAATAGAGAAAGTCTGCTTGTCCCTGGTGTGGGCCACACAATGCCTCCAGCATTATATGGCGGCATATCCGGTATTCTTGTTATGTCAGCATGACCCAATTAAGTATCTGTTCCAGAAGCCAGCATTGGTGGGTAGATGTGTCAAATGGCAGGTGATGTTATCCCAATACGATATCACCTTTGTCACACAGAAATCCATGAAGG
This sequence comes from Posidonia australis, assembly GCA_024699735.1. Taxonomy (NCBI): domain Eukaryota; kingdom Viridiplantae; phylum Streptophyta; class Magnoliopsida; order Alismatales; family Posidoniaceae; genus Posidonia; species Posidonia australis. The sequence goes on from JAMKQA010005666.1 coordinate 9,012, forward strand.
GACAAGCCATGGCAGACCATTTGGCTGACTTACCTTTGCTAGAATATCAGCCTTTGTAGACCCAGTTCCCAGATGAAGATATATTGTTTGCAATGGGCGAGGAGGAGCTGGAAGGGCCTCAGAATGAGCATCAATGGTGTCTGTACTTCGATGGTGCAGTCAATAAACGAGGAAGAGGCATCGGTGCAGTTCTAGCAACGCCATAAGGACAGTTTATTCCCTTTGCAAGGAAGCTAACATTTGAATGCACCAATAATGAAGCCGAATATGAGGCCTGTATTTTAGGCTTACAAGTGGCAAGGGACCAAGGCGCCCGAGAACTCCACGTGTTTGGCGATGCAATGCTGGTTATTTCGTAGGTCAATGGTAACTGGAAGACAAAAGACCAGAAGCTCGTACTATATCATGAACATTTGCTGAAATTGATTGAAGAATTTGAAGATGTCAAATTTTCCTTCATGAAACGAGCTAAGAATGCATATGCAAACACTTTGGCAACTATGGCATCATGGTTATCACTCCCAGAGGCACAGGCTATAGACATTTCAGTTACATGCATTGAACAACCAGCACATTGTATGCTTATCCAAGAGGCGCCATCTTTAGCTGAATTGCCTTGGTATAATGATATTAAAGCTTTTTTGGAGTCTGGCAGTTTCCCTCTTGACATTTCTGCATCAGATAGAAGACCTTGACACGGTTAGCATCCAAATATGTGCTCGGGGCCGGGCAACTATACAGAAGGTCTTATAATCAGATGCTTCTCAGGTGCGTAGACAAAAAAGGAGGCAGATATGCTAATGTTGAAAGTCCACGCAGGCACTTGCGGTCCACACATGAATGGGGTTCTCCTAGCCAAGAAAATTATGCTACAAGGGTATTTCAGGTCCACCATAGAAACAGACTGCTGCCAATTTGTCAGAAGATGCCATAACTGCCAGATACACGGCAATTTTATACATGCTCCCCCGCAACATTTGCATAGTGTAGACACCCCGATTTTGAGATGACCCATAGATGAGCTTTCCAGATGTTGCTTTGGATGTGGCTAAACCTTGAACCAATCCTAAACCCATAGCAAGCCCGCAGCCCAACTAGAAATCCAGATAGGTAGGAGAGAGCACCTAGCTAGCACACTTACCTGGCACATT
>JAMKQA010005667.1:0-16163 GCA_024699735.1 Posidonia australis
ATATTGATGTTAAGTTCCATTTCCTGAGGAATGAGGACAGGATCAAGATTCTGAAGATTTGCACTAAAGAGAATCCAACAGATATGTTCACCAAGGACGTTGTGGAGAGTAAGTTCAAGCATTGCTTGGACTTACTAAATGTCTATTGTTGTTGCTGACCCTTCGGGGTCCTTTTTTTGGTATATCTCTCTTTTTGTATTTTAGGTGGAGGTTGATTCAAGACAAGGTGGAGATTTGTGAATGTGTCTTAAATATTATATATGTGTAATGGCATTTTTGTCATGGATGATTAGCCACTATATAAGGCCATCCAATGTTCTTATTAGGGTTGGCTCTTTTGTAAGACAACAAGAGGAGATTTCATGTGGAGGCTCTCCAAACCCTAGGGACGGCCATCCCTTTGCTCCTCCTTCCTCCTCTCTTGTACTCCACCATTTGAAGTTAGTAAACAACCAAGGAGAGACACCCGTGGACGTACCCACCTTTGGAGAACCACGTAAAAGCTTTGTTGTTGTGTGGATTATTATTTTAGTCTCTGTTCTTCCCTTCTACACGTGTCAAATCTAATTGAATCTACTGTGCTTGGGCTCCTTTGGACATAACACAAACATATGACTTATGAACCACCGATGTAGCCGCTACTTTCTACTATTGATCATAAGTTGCATGGTCATGGTGAACTTTCCTTCGAGGATTGACTTGTGGATGTGGTTTCTCTCGCTAATAATTTCTCTAATTGAAGGCGAATCTGATTGTACTCATGAAAAAGCGTGCATTTTGTTTGCATTTATACTACCTCTTTGTTACATGGTTTAAGATAGTTTAGTTTACTAACTCCAAGAACAAATACATCTGGAACAGGAACACCTCTGTTTCTATTTTTCAGCTGGTACATTCCTTAATGTGTAGATTCAAAAAAGATTTACGAACTAAATCAGGCTTAAGAGTCTCTCTCTCTCTCTCTCTCTCTATTACAAGCTTCATTCATGACTCATACCACACCTAAGTTTAACGGAAACAGAGGCTATAAAAAATTTACTCTTGACGTCCTCTTCAGGGATTAGGGCAATGAATATGAAAGAATGCAATTTGAACTCAACAATTCGATATTCAACCTCAACTACGCCATATACTTACGTAAATCAAGCTGAAGCATTTATAGGTACAGTTTTTGTTATTCCCTTGAATTTCTTCAAACACTAAAAAGTATTTTCCGCCTGCCCATTACAAGAACTCAGGCTGCACCATCTGATTACAACTTACAAGCTCTTGAAGGTCATGAAAAGGTGAGAGGTCAGCTCCTCCAAATGTAAGATACTAATGTTAACAAACCTTACATATACACATTGGACGAGCAGTTGGAGTGACCTCAAAGTCTTGGTCCAGAATCAAGCTCACATGGTGCACCAATGTTCTTTTAGCTGCCGGCTTAGAAACATGGTCAGGTAATAGAAGGCAATTCTGAGATGTCGTTCCTTGGTCTTCTTAAAATGAATGAAGACAGACAAGACCAACTACAGTGATGAGTCCATAGGATAACTTCCAAGGACCCGAAGAAATGTTGCGAATTCCTGCAGAAAGTGTATATATATATATATATATATCCATGAAGATTTGCAGACTCTCCTGTATTGGAAGAAACTAGAAATGAGCACATATTATGGGGAAAAAATAGCACCTGTAAATGAGATAATGCATTTTGTGCACGAGGCTCAGCCATAGATGCTTCAAAATCAATATAGAAAAGATAGTCGAAGTACCTGCATGTAAATAAATAAATAAATACACACACACACATATATATATATATGATATAAAGAGGCCTTAATTTGAAAAAAAGTGAATCACTCTCATCAAGATTTTCCCTGCCCTTCAGAAAAATCGCCAATTAAGAGCAATAAAAATGAAGAAATCTAGGCTGGAAACAAATTAGAGAAAGGTTCTCTAGATTTGTAATGTCAAATATGAAACGTACTTGGCACTCCCAAAATTAGAGTCATCAACGACTCTTAATGGCTGCTTTCTTTCTGGCCTGCTTTCAACCTACACTTGCAAAAATTGAGATGTCAAGAGATTGTACAGGTATACAGAAATTGAGATGACAAGAGATTGTACAGGAAGTCTTGAAGAAATAATATAGAAATAATTTATTGATACCTTTGTCAAATTAATATTCCGCAATGCAAACACTGCTAAAGCTTTGAATATCACTCCAGGACCTTCTTCAAGAGTGAAGACAATGCTTGTCTGAGAAGTCCAATCTAGACTGTTAGACCTAGTAGGAAATAATTGAAGGGGGAAAATCTACATCTTTTTACCTTAAAAGGCCTGTTTGTTCTTGGAATTATAGGCTCCCTGGCGAGTATCCAAGAGCGAGTAACATTGTCACTGTCATCCTGCCACCAATATGTAGTGTAGAAAAACGTGAGCGAGAAGCAAAGTATAACACAATATATATTTTCATCATTCGAGAAGCACTAAAGCATATAGTATAAATAATGGACATGTGGGAATTTTTAATATATTGTCTGAGAAGCATGCTAGCAAATGCAAGAAGTACACGTTACAAGATCAGAAGCCAAAGAAACCAGCAACATTGTTGTGATTTTTTTGACAGGTTCAAATAAAATTTCAAGCAATGGGAATTATTATGGAACGAAACTGTACCCTGTATGACATGTCTGATGTCAGTGACCAAAAAAAATTAGTATATCAAGCTTTCTTATCGTGTTTCCTCCTAAATGAAGATCACTGGCTGTTTAAACAATTTCAACCCAAAAATTATATATTGCTTAGGTTGTTTCCCATTTGTCATGTAGGATGAATCCGGAAGGTATAAAAAAGTTCTAGCACTCCTAACTATTAATTAGTTCAGTAGTTGTGATGGATTCAGTAGTACATCATTGATATATTTTAACATAAATCAAAAAGTGTTGGCTCTTCGCTAAACACTAACAGTTTTACCAATTATGGTTACTTACGTTAGCTAACATTATAACATTATATTATCAATACAATTGCTTATGTGAATGCTTGCTGAATATTTTGTTTGTCACTATTTTAGCTGTAACGTTTTAAATTTTATTTTTCTTTAAATGAATAATGATGCCCATTTAAATGTCACATAGCATTTAAACAAATCAAATGTTGACTTCATAGAGCAATATGTTTCTTATAAGCATTGCAATAAATCAAATACATCATATAATAGCACATGCATAATTAAAACAAGTAGGTACAACATCAAACACTTACTAAAAAAACTCTTTAGAAGCTGTAAAAAAACCTCTAGTGGAGCAAAAGTGCACCAGTTTTACATATAAAATCATAAAGGTTGTCTATAAAAAAGGTTCATAACAGTTCCATAAGTGGAAGAATGGAATGTTATTAATATGTTTTGATTAAACTGAAAACCAAATAAAGATATAAGCTCAAAAGAAAAGAGGAAAGGCAAAAAAGGGCCATAGGCAATGACACCTATCAAGAAGAAAACAACAAAAAAAACATACAATAAGACTGGAAAAAGGAAAAGGCAAGAGAATCCCAAGTGATCTGAAAAGATGGGTGCCCAATAATAGTTAACCTAAAAAATTAAAATAAAATGTAATAAATTTGGTGATGCTGATTATCAACCAAGACCCCAAAGAGTTCTTTGTGCATATTTCCATCTCAGAAAAGAAAGAGTAGAAAAAATGTCACTTACCTGAATATTTTCAGCAAGTATATTGAGTCCATATATTTCTGCAGCACGTGCACTTGCAACTACTCCAGCATCTTTTAAATGATTACAAGCTACAAACTGGTCCAAGATCATAAATTATTATAAGTTACAAATAATACTCATAAATCTAAGATAAGGAATAAATTGACGAAAAAGAAAAATATCCATTTTCACCTGAGCAGCACCAGCTGCATCATTGACATTTTCTTTGCTGACACGTAGCTTGCTCAAAGTAATTTCACATTGGTCAATTGCCTAATTCAAATTTTAAAAAATTTAAATGAAAAAGGAAACCACACACATTTAAGGATAAGGAACATAGGAAATCACCTGTGGGTGACTGAGAACACGCTTCAGCTCTTCCTTCCTAACACCAGCCATTGCCAGAAGACAGTGGTTGATAGCTAACTGTACTTCGCCAACAATGTGCAATCTGTGAGATAAAATCAAGTCATAGTTTCGATGAATGCTGCCTCCCAATGAATTCTCAATTGGAAGAACAGCTTTGTCAACCAGCCACAGTTCAACAGCCTGCAGAATAATTTGTTATAAAAGAAATGTGGAGATTTATTTGGGAAAATGTAAGTCTATGATGAAATAAATGAGTAAACCTTAAATGCTTCTTCAAATTGTGCACACGGAATAGCTTCACACTTAGGGTATGCTTTGAGTGCAGCAGCCTCACTGAATGCACCAGGTGAACCCTAATTTAATTAAATAAACCAATCTAAGAATAACAAGAATGGGCATATGTGCCAGCCAAAATTGACAATCCATGTCTCTGTAGAGAAGAATTTCACCTGATAAGCAACTCGCACATTAGAATCATGACTAGGAGCACCAGCAAGGTCATTTACAGTCAATGGCCCTGCAATACACAAAAAGGTTCAGACAATCACCCCTTATAAAAGTCACGGTGAAGTGCCACTCTTATGCTATGAAACACAAATATGTATCTTGTCTGAGTTGCCACCTAATAACAATTCAGAATGCAAAAAATGGAGAAAGTTTACTAGATTCCTTGCATCCTAAAAGTTCTTTAGGCCTTCATTGAAGGGTATCTGCAGACTAGAGGGTTGTCACATAAGTGGCTTATGATTAGTTGGTGTCTTGATAGCATCTACATTGAAGCAACCATTAAGAACCTCTCTTAATACAACACAAAAAATCAATTATCAGCATTGATACAAGGCATTTAATCATGTTCGTGAAAATGGCCAAAAAGGTGAACTGAAATGTGGTGCCTGAATAATAATTCTGCAAAATATACACTCTAGCTCGAACACTCTTGTAGTTGGCATACCATGTTACTAAGCTGAGATACCTTCAAAATGTAATTGATTAACCTAGTAAATCATTGCAAGCTACTGGATGGAGAAGGATTTTGGTTGATAAAAAAATAACACATTTCAAAGATAAAAGAATTCCAAGAAAAATCTTGAAATTGTCTGTAACAATCCAGAAATCAAACACTTTGACCCTTATGATTCAAGAAATTCTGTAGTTAAAATTCTTCCCAAACCAAAAGTAGGAAGAAGCAACTGTTCTCCATTGAGTTATCAGGTCAGGCACCAAATGCAAATGACTCCAAATGTCATCTTGCCAATCATGGCATCAACAGAAAATCTTCACGATGAATCCACATACTTAGTGCCCGATTCTTCAGGTGCAGCAATAACATCCGGCCAATGCTCATTGGTGTATATGCTACAATGACAATAGATATGGGGAAAAGATCCAGAAACACATCAACAACTCCCCCATGACACCTATAATCATAAGCTCAGAAACAGACTAACAGATCTCAATAAAGATTAAAGCACGGTTGCCATCAAACCATCCAACAAAAAAGAATCATTTTCCATATTCAAACATGCAGATAATTGTCAGCAATATTATAAACAACCAGTGCAACTAAACATATCAGAAAAGAGAAACATAAGTACATAACAATAAGGAAAAAGTCGAAAGATTCTCACTTGGGAGAGTACTGAGATCCCTATGCACCACCACCGGAGGAGGAGGAGAAGAAGCAGCAGTAGAAGCCCCAGCACTATCATCCTCCACCTGCTTCACACAGCTTCCTTCGCAGACCACCGCTCCAAATTTCGACCTCCACCCATCTCTCCTCCATAGGCACAGACCCGCACCACCACCACCATTTCTCCTCATCTGCCCAAGATCCCCAGTATGGAGACACTCATATCTCCACCCAAAAACTGCCCTGATGGCCATAAAAATCCCACCTTTTTCCACCACCACCGTCTCCCCACCTTGGGAAGCTCCTCTCCCTCCCAACGCCTACACGACGGTGGTGGGTCGGTCGGATTCCGGTGGGCGGCCAATGGTAGGTGCAAGGAGTACGTGTTGGACACGGTTCCTTCTCACGGGAAGAAGAGGAGGAGGAGGAGGAGGAGGAGGAGGAGAAGAATAAGAGGGCAACGAGAGGACAGGTGAAACAGAAACAGTGAGCGTGAATGGGTGAGAATGAGAAGAGATGAACGGGTGAGAATGAGAAGAGATGGATTACTGTTGTCTAAGAGAAAACGTACAGTTTGGAAGTAATTAAGTAGTGCAAATCCGCACAAAGATTTGATCTTATCCGATAATATATAAGTTGTACATCTCTTCAGTCCCATTTTTTTCTTGGGAAATTGAATCTTATATTAGCAGAGGGATTTAGAATTTGTGCCTGAAACCGTGCAATCGTTGTCCAAATCAACTACTACTTTTTCTGCAAAATGTAATCTTTATTAATAACGAATAAGACTGTAAAGAATCTGGAATTCTAGGAACCAGTAAGAGAAGACATTAGACACAGGAAGGAATAGTCCATCACGTAATGCATGGAATTCCACATATGTATATTGGAAACATTGGTGTAACAAGACAAGAAAGCAGCCATCATGATGTTACCATTGTGATCCCGGGATGATGCCGCTGCCACCATGCACCTCTCTCCTGGAGATGCAACATCTGCGTTAAGCTTACACACAACCCTGCCGAAGGCCTACACCAGAGCTCGAATCTTTGACGAGAGTTGGAAGGTTCAAGAAGTTGGAGCACTAGGCAAATGCCAAAGTTCAAATCTCTGATCCGCATTTGGGTCTTCAACAATGATAAGTCAAATTAGGACTGCAACTAGACATGGAATTCGGATCGGATCGGGTCGGTCTGGCTCATGAAACTAGCGGCCCGTCTGGACCTGGACTGGACTGGACCGGGTGCAAAAAACCATGGGTCCGACACGACCCATGGCCCGACCGTGGGCCAGGTTTACGGGCCAACGGGCCGGGCCGATCCATCGGGCCTGCTGCAACAACCATGTTTTTTTTTTTTTAAATTGACGGGCCAGCCTGACCTTGGGTCTTTCGTGGGTCAAACTGGGCCTACTCCCGGACCTTGACGAGCTTACCCGTTAGGTTTGACACGGTCCACGGCTCACGACGGACCTGACCCGGTCCGACCCGCGTACTCTTTTCCCAGACCCGAGTTGGACCGGATCCGGACCAGTCCGATCCGATTTCCATGTCTATCTGCAACCATCAATAACTGAACTACTTACAGTTAGCTTATGTTGTACGTTCAGATGAATGACATAATAATGTAACATTGTGCAACCATTAAGTGTGTCCCATTATATCTACTTGCTCTTGTAGCTAGTTTTACTGTCAGAGATCGATCGTGCAGAATCCAACATTCAATTATGAAGCACGAGAATATTTTTCCAGCAGTTCTATTGTAAGCTTGTCATGTTTAATTCGGCAACATATGACATTCCATTTTGGATGTATTAGAAGAAAAGGGTGTTGTAAAATTGTAAAAAAAACATTCAAATTTTCTATAATAAAATCTTATTTTGTAGTAATGAATCATGACAAATCATTATAAAATATGGTATATACGGGAACATATCTGAATTTATGTTGAAAATCAGAGAAATGGCTTGATCATGTGTATAAGAGTTGGCCTTCCAAACTACCACACGTCTTTTTTCTTTGTCTTTCTCAAGATAGAGTGAAAAATAAAAAAGGCAAAAAGTCTGAGGTTCAGGGATTATGATCCTTTATTTATACAATTCTATAATTTTATATTTTTCTAATTCGATCCATCGATAAATAGAAATATGTTTAAATGATCTCTACACATTAAACTCATACTACTTAAGATGTCAATAGGCTCAATTCAAAACCAAATAGATCATTTTTAATGAATCTAATCACAAAATAACATACAATACTTTAATTGGTTTTATATTGGCTCACATTTAATTGAATTTTAGCCCAACAATCTCTCACTTGAGCTACATATAAAATTAATAATTAAAGTATTAAAACTTTGTGGCCTCAAAATGACTATTTAAACCAAGACATCTTTTACAATCCAAATCCATCAACTGTATAAATATAGAATAAAAAGATTTTCATTAGTATAGCGTAACTTAATCCACAATGGTCACAAATGTTAATACAACTAATGACATGAATCAAGTGTCGATGTATAGCATCGAATTTAGGTAAAGTGATTTAAATATGTCCATATTCAACTAATCTAACCTTATACTTTAGTGATCAGATCAATATAAATATCTAGAATGAAAATAATTGTAAACTTTATTTCTGCAAAAAACGATATCTATTACAATAGAGCATTAAAATACAAACTTTCACTAAATTGATATATCATCAAATGATACAACACTCATGTAAACGATATGCTCATAAAAGACTTTTGGTGGTACTTTTTTAACAAGCGGATCCGTAATCATAGAGTTTGTCCCAACATACTCTTAGACAACTGACCATTCTGGATTTTTTTTCTTTCACAACAAGAAATTTAATGTTTATATATTTAAACTTTAATAAGCGTCTGTTGTTATAAGAATGTAGTACTGTAGATTTATTGTTACAACATAACTTGAAGAGTCTTTCAATTTCATCTACAATCTTTAGTTTAACATACATTATATACAGTAGAATGATTGATCATACTCCTCATTTATGGAGTTAACTTCAGACTCAATTAGGACTTTAACTTGAGCAGTTAGGACTTGAATTGCTTTAGTTTCATATACCTTGCCTCAAAGAGATTTTGATAATGTACAATGATTGATCATACTCCTCATTATATCCTTAAGTGTCCTATTAATTCTCTTGACAACACTATTTATGGTTGGAGAATCAGACATAGTATATTGCAAGACAACACTACTTTTTTCTAAGAACTTGGTCAACAAACTTGAACGTTTTTCACCAGATCTGCTATATTTACTATAGTACTCACCACCACAGTCAGATCTAATGACTTTAATTATTTTGTTGAATTAATTTTCAACTTCAACTTTATATTATTAGAATTCATCCAAGGCCTGCAGTTTTACATAAATGAGATACAGGTAGTCATGGCGTGAATAGCCATATATGAACATAATAAAGTACAATTGACTCTTTCAAGATGTCGTATGAAACATCTCACAAATATCTATATGTATTAGTTTTAAGACGTATAGACATCTAAACATCTATTGGCACCTAGTCTTCTAACAATGATTTGTTTTCCCTTAATACACTTAATGCAATCTTAGAAATCTACTTAGTCTTGTGAATGAAGAAGTCCATCTAATACAAGTCTTTCTATTCATTATTCAGAGATACAACCTAAGTCCTTATGTCATAAAAAAACAGAATTCTCATTTAATTTTTACTTTATATCTTTTGATGTAGAATGCAAGGTTTCATTATAAGAAGTTATTGTATCAAGTAAATATAAATTATTATTATTAATTAAAGAACCGATACTAATAAGATTAGGACCTTAAAAGAGACTAAATTTACCATTTTCTTGAAGACAAGAGTATCTAGACTTATTTAAAATAGAAATAGAAATTAAATTTCTCCTAAATGGTGGTACCACAAAAATCTATTTCAAATCTAAATAACAATCTAAAATGACCAATAGTTTTTACTTTAACTTTATTGTCGTCACTTACAAAGATGTATCTTTAACCATCACTTGATGTCGACAACTTAGGCAACCCTACATAGACACACTTATGCGTGTAGTGATACCAGAATCCATCCATTAAATGTGTCTAGGTACAAAAACTATATTAATTTTAAAACAAATCAAAGTAAAAGATGTACTTTTCTTAGTATGCTAAGCATGATACTTGGTATAGTCAACCTTCTTGTGCTCACTCTTGTTACAAAAAGTGGTAGGTAAATTCATCTACTTCTATTGCTTTTTGGGTGGAACATCTCCAACTTTATTAGGCTTTAACTTTCTTTTGCCTTTGTCCTAGAAGTGGAAGCTAGGTGAGCACTCTCTATCTTGTCTTACTTTAGCCTCTCTTCTTCTTGCACACAATGTAAAAATGAGTTTATTAAGAATTCATTTCTCTTTCTAACCGTTGTAACTGACTTTAAATTAAGTGAATTGTGTAGGAAGAGATATTAAAACTAAATGTACGAGTACGTCTTCTGGCAACTTTAACTTAAGTGTCTTGAGTTTTTGATGCAATGTGAGACATTTCTAAAATGTACTCCTTTATGTTTCCCTTAGCATTATACCTCATATAAATCAAGTTTGGCAAAAGCATATTATTTTGTATCTTTTTATTCTTGACAAATTGTTTGTCAAGGTCAATGAGAAACTCTCTAGTATTTGACTCTTCAAATATTGTGTCCTTGAATGTTTCAAGAGATGTGTCTTATAATCATTAGATTTAGTCAATTGAACGCTCCTATTTTTCATAGACTTTCTTATCCTTAGCAAAACAATTGGACTCAAAGGAAGAAGGTTGTTTCATTTTGAGAGCTAAGTCATGATCTATGCACTTGGACATGTAAAAAGGGTTGAGCCAACCCTCAAAAAGGTGGGCCCAAAAGGGCCTGGGTCGACCCGATTTGCCTGGTGGGCTAAGTCGAATTAGGCCTTTGCAACCGAGACCTCAGCCCAACCTTGGTCCTCTAGTCCTTGCTGAAATGGGTCGGGAGGGCTAAGCTAGGCTGGGCCTTTTAGCCCTTTTCAAGCCCTTAGACCCTTTTTGGGAGCATTAGGCTGGACTGGACTCTTGGCCTCTGTTACTTATGTATGTGATAAATTATTAAACAAGGTATAAATAAAGTTTAAAAATTAAATAAAAGTATTTTATTAATTTTCTAATAATTGAAATTACAAAAAAATAAAAAAATATTTCGATAAAGTTTTACAAGTTAAAAAAAATAATTACAAAATTAATAAAAGCTTCATTCTATGTCTATCGTAGAAGTCATATGATCATCTTCTCTTGATTCGTCGTTTAACTTCAAATTTTGAATTCTATTTACAATATCTTATTAGTCTTTTAGACAAATTAAAACTTCTACTGATTTCTTCCATAATTTGCATCTTCCATCGCTTAATATTCTTTTACCTGTAGAAATAACAAATTCCGATATTACAGTAGACACTAAAATTGTTAGTAAATCTTTAGCCATACGTAAGACAATAGGATACCTATAGGAGTTAGTAGACTACAAAATTAATATATCTAATTTAATATTTTCATTAAAACCAAAATCGCATTCTAAATAAGTTTTTAATTCATTATTACTTGTAGATTTAAAATATTTATCTTTTTTTGTTTTTTATTGTACTTCACATTGTAGAATTATCGTCGCTATCTCTTATTATAGGATGAGAGTCAGGAGCAACTATAGAATTATTACTATCATCAAATTGATTAACATATTCGTCAAACAATTTATACAAATTTTCTTTAACTTTAGAATTAAAGTCGTTTACTTGTTAAGTTTATTCATATTAGTAAAAATTTCATTAATAATTACTATGTAAGTGATTAATTTATACCTAGAATCCATTATTATTGCTAAATAATACCACATTGGAGGTTCATTCCAACAAGAATTTTATTTTATAATTAGATTTTATTATTGCAAGGAGTCATTCCACATTGGAGGTTCATTCCACATTATTTTTGCTTAATTAGATTTTTTTGATGATTCCCAATGTACTTTTCTCTCTGGGAGATACATTAGTGATTGTTTTTTGGTTACTCAAGAAACCTTAAATTACATGAAGACTATAAATGTTCCTGGATTTATTCTGAAATTAGACTTTGAGAAAGTATTTGATAATGTGAATTGGGAGTTTTTATTGAGTTCTCTTAAGGGGTTTGGTTGTGGTGACAAATGGTTTTCCTGGATCTCTATGTGTATCTCTACTGCTAGGTTCTCTATCTTAGCAAATGAATCACCTACGGGATTCTTTGGTATATTTAATGGACTTAGGCAAGGGGACCTTCTGTCCACCCTTTTATTTATTGTTGTCTCCCATATTTTGAATAGGATGTTGTCATTGGCAGTAAACAAAAAGCTTATTACGGGGATCCAACTCTCGAATGAGGATCCAAATGTGATTAATATACAATATGTTGATGATGCAATCCTCTTTCTCTTCTCAGGAACTAACAACTTAATAAAATATTAAGAGAATTCTTTGTTGTTTCCAGACTTGTTCTAGACTTAAGATAAATTTCCAAAAGTCCTCCTTGACTGGTGTGAGTGTCTCTGGGGTAATAGTGGAACATGGGTATGATATCCTAAGATGTCAAGTTGAAACATTACTAATTACCCACCTAGGCCTTCCTTTGCATCATAGAAAGGCAACATATAAGGATTGGACACCAGTCATCGAGAAGATCTCTAATAAGTTGTCAACATAGAAGGCAAAATTCTTTTCTTTAGGGGGAAGATTAACTCTAGTAATTAAACACTGTTTTATCAGCAATCCCAACCTAGTAACTTTCGGTACTACACCTTCCCTTAAGGGTTGAAAAGGAAATCAACCGACTTACAAGTAGATTCCTCTAGCAATTTGCATCACCTAACAATAAGGGGTATCATTTGGTACAATTGGCAACCTTATGTAGGTCTAAAGAACATAAGGGTTGGGGCATGATTAATCTTAGGAATTTCAGTGTGGCTCTTAAATGTAAACTTTTATGGAAATTCTGGACTTGTGCACTCAATCTGAAATGGCCTACTTAACTAAAAGCTAGATATTGTTCTAGATCTAGATTGGGGGCCTTTCTTAAATTTTCACATAGGAAATGCTCTCCAATTTGACAAGAATTAAAGATTTGCTTCAACTTCCTTAACTGTTTTACCTTATTTGAAGTAGGTAATGGTGAGGATACCATCTTTTGGGAAAACAACTAGATTAATGGCACCTCTCTAAAATTCAAATTTCCTGAGTTATATAAAATAGCTAAACACAAGAAGGCATCTATAAAAAGGGTGTTACATCTATTTAGGAGTGATTTCCAAGGTCTATTTGATGCTAACAGTAGCCCTGCGCAACATGTTAATATGCAAGTCATTCAGTCCCAATTAGATCAACTGGCAGACATGTTATCTGGGTTTCAGCTTCACTTGGAAAAAGATAAAATCTATTGGCACCTTGATCACAATTACTCATTCTTAGTTAACTCATGTTATAATATCATTAACGATGGTGGACTGAGATTTCATTTGTACAAACCCATTTGGAAGGCTTGAGTGCCACTAAAGATTAAACTCTTCACTTGGCTAACAATATCAAACAAGATACTAACTAAAGATAATCTGAGGAAAAAAGGTTGGACTGGCCAAGACTTATGCATTATGTGTAATAGCTATTGTGAAACTGTTTTACATTTGTTCATTCACTGCCCTTTTGCATCTGTAGTTTGGAAATTTTTCATTACTTATTCTATGTATCTAGTGTTTTATCATATTGATGATCACTTTAGATATAAGCCTCAATGTATTTTTACTTTATCCGACTCTAGATGGAATGTGTTTATTCCAGTAGTGATTTGGAGTATCTAAAAGGAAAGAAATAGTAGAATTTTTTGTAATTCATGTAGGTACACTATACTTCAAATTATTTCCCTTATGCATTCCTAGGCAGTAAATTTGGATACAGGTTTTGAAAGAGAAGTTTTAGTCCAATCTGTCTTGGACATGTAAAATTCCTGGAGCATGGATCACCCTAATATGGGAGCATCTGCAAATTCCGATCTTGTGCCCCCTATCTTCTCAGCAAATGTCCCCGCTGAGGCCACGCCTTCTGTTTACAACTCTAGTGAAGACTATTCTTCATAATTATCCTCTTTTTAATCAATTTCTATGGTCTTTCCTGAGTGAGAGTTGTAACTTAATTATTTTTAGACGATCCTGGCTTGATATGCATCAAATGGCCAATTTACTTTCGATTTTTATTGGATCTTCTGGATCCTAGACTACTATAATACTTGGAATTATGTCTGCAGTCGTTTGGTCTAGTGGTGATGCCTCTTTGTGGTTGTACGAGAGGTCGAAAGCTTGATTTCCACGGACATCATATATATATTACATCACTTGGTAGTGCTTTTTTATACCAAATGTTTAAGTGTAATATATATTAATCATCGTTTAAAAAAAATAAAAATACTTGGAATTATTTTTTGGTCTTGCAAGAAATCTTACTAATATTATTACTATTTTCAGAAAAAAAGAAAAGAAAAGGTGCCCTTGCCCAACAATATTTTCAATGTTCGATAGTGAGATGTGAAGTCCGGTGTGTCTGAATCATCACAAATTCATAGTTATGGATGTCAAATTGTCACAGTCCTGTAGACATAATTAACTGAAATGTAGTAGCATGTAAGAGAGTGCATCAAATTATCCTTCTACATGCTTGCAAGCATGAGAACAGAAAAAGTAAGAGAGCAATGGACTAATAACAAACAGGTTTATTGTAGCAGCAAATGTTAAGTCGGTCACGTTCATACCAACACTGAAATATAAGGAAATATCAGCTCTGAAACATTTAGTCTGATATATGGGCATTGAGATTAACATTAGGGTAGGTAGCTTCAAAGGAAGTCCTTGTGTTGCAAGTTGCAGTCCTCCACAGGTTTACGAAAAAAAGGGAATTTTTTTGTTGGCTTGTTATTGTCACATTTAATAACGCGTTCAAAGATATATTGCAGAGAAAACCGTAGACATCAGGCAATTATTGAATGTATTGTAATTCCCGTTTTCCATTGTAAAATGGAGTTGATTACGTTAGTTGTACTGACTCAACTATCTTCCATCTTTGATGTTTTAGTGTGTGAAGCGATGCAGAAGTCGGTTGCCAACACAGGATGAATGGGTTAGAGAGGGTTTGCAGAGTGGTTGTGAAAAGTCACCCATCAAAGATCAACCCATCCGTCGCTACAAAACATATATTTCAAGATCTTGACGTGTAACTGTAGGTGTGGAGGAGCTTTCGATGTTGTACGTTAAGAAAATGGAAATGATTAGGTTGGAGGTGATTTGTTTCGTTGGCACTGATGGGTCTTTTAGGATCTATTTATCTATGTTGATTATTTTGATGTAGAAGTGACTGTTTGTTGTAATAATCACTTTGAGTCTTTAATGATAGAATTTTTTATGTGATTGTTACGTTAATATGTTAGATATGAAATATATTTTTATGACATATTCTATAGTTGTATTTTTGTGTGTGTTAACGGTTAAAATAGTAAGAGGTGAATGTCCTAGGATTCGAATTTGAGACCTGTAGCGAGTTAAAGTTCTCCCAACCACTGTGACAATGAGTCATTGTCTATTCTATAGTTGTATTACACAAGATCCTTTAAATACTACTTTCCTTAATATATTCTTAGAATAGCCCAATCCATTAAGCTAATCAAAACCACATTAAGCTAGAAATGAAGACTTTAGGTCCAACAACTACAAGTTCATTGTTTGGATTTAATATATATACATATTTTTAGACGAATAATTACATAAGAGGCTGTTCTTCTTTGGTTAATGGTGTAACAAGTGGTTACATAACATACCATTGTTAAAAAAAAAAAAAAAAAAACGTTGATAATTTTTTTTTTGTTATCGGTTTAGAAGGGAAGGGGACGCGTGGTGAGTTTATACCATTTCCCATGCGAAATATTTCTACATGTTCCAGGATTCGAACCTGGGAACTGTGACGAGTTTGAAGTTCTCCCCGTCACAGTGACAACAAGACATTATCATAATAACAATAATAATAAAAAAACGTTGATAATGATAACGACAAAGACTACGACCAATTTGACATCAATTGCATGCTGGTGGTGGCAAGGACGACAACAACAGCACAATGATGATCCCGAGGAAGATATCAACAATGTTGGCTTCCATCAACAGACACATATTGAAGGTTAAATTACCATAATTAATTAATTAATGACTGGCAATGAATACATCAGTCTTGAGACTGCAGAATCACGAGTTTGAATTTTTCTTGTAGCCATCCTATCGCCTGGATAGGCCTTTTTTTTTTTTTTCCTTCCTTGGACACGAGTAACTTGGATAGTTAATTAGACCAATGGCTACCTTAAAACTAACTTTGAGTTTTTCTTTTTTTCTAT
>JAMKQA010005669.1:0-14279 GCA_024699735.1 Posidonia australis
TCCAATCTCTTTTCTTGGGCTGGAAAGGCTGCCTGATATTCAGAGTGTAAGGTCAATTTCATAAACACTGGAACAAAAAGATAACCAGATAACCCCCCAATTTTTCCCAAAAAAAAAGCCAGAACAACAAAAAGAAAGAAACTCGTCAGGTTTCATCCTGTTTCCTTTTTTATGAGAAAGACCATGTTAGAACCCATATTATCAAGGAAACAACAGGAAAAAATACAATAAATTAAATAAGGAGTTTATTCCAAAATGCAAGAAAAAAATAAGAACAAGAAACATCTTAGCATTCAAAGAAAAACTAATCCCACGCCTCTAGCATGAAGAAAGGTAAACACCAACAGTCTCTGTCAATGTCCAAGCTCTTCCCAATGTCTTCAGCCTCATAAGTAGAATCACAAAAAATCCTGGCATTTTTGGCTAAGCAGATACTCCAGTAGACGGTATGTAAGACCAGGATCGAAAAACTTAGTAAAAATTTGTAAGACATATCAAATACTTGTCAAACAACACAGATATTTCCAGAAATACAAATATGAAGCAGCAGACTCATCAGGAAATCTAGTGGTAGCTTGAATCAAATCTGTAATCCATAGTGGCGGTAACAATGTTGTTCTGTTGCAATATTCTGTTTCGAATTTCGAAATAAGCAAAATATATTAGTTTCTTTCCCTTCACTCAAATATTGTTATAATAGAGACATTTTTCTTAAATTTCACCAGAGAAACAATTAAAAGAGCATTATAAGATACATCTTGTTCTACCCTTTCACTTCAAGTTGCTGAAAACTAAACAAAGGTATTTAAATATTATCGGTACAACAGTCATCAACTTAACATCAATCATCCACCTGAGCTTGAGTGTCGCACTATAGCTACCCAATTCCCTCCTGATTATACATAGACAACCCAAAAACTCTGCCCCATCATAGATTAATTAGTTGTCAGCACAAACCCTTCGAACTGTGGAATTGTTGAAGTTGACTTTCAAAACCCCAAAATCATTACAAGAAAAACAGGGTGAATATCATGATGATGACTTGTTGACGAGACATACCACAAAACACCAAGGTTTCATCAGCATATTGCAGGCACACTGCTCTATCCTCTCTTTCGGCAAAATCCATGCAGCATTCCACACTCTTCAACCTTGATCCACATTCGTCCAAAGCATTAGGCCATTAACAGGAAAACCAAGGGGGAAAGACGATCACCATATCTGATATCTTTCACATGGTGTGTCTGATGATCTCTTTAGCTATCCATTTCACTAACATGCCCGCATTACAATGTTAATGTTGTCTCTCACTAGACTTACTAATGGCTTCATTGCCCACTTTCACTTTTATAGTTGCCTTCTAGCATTATGTTGATTAATTCAGTAGCCTTGGAATATACACACACCGAAATAAGAAATTTGCAGCTTGCTCATATGAAGGCATTATTTAGAAGCTTTTCCCAAAAGATAAAGAGGTATTTTGATTCACCTATAAATGATGGTTTAGTTAATAGAGTTTTAATCCACTGCCCCAGAAAGGAAATAGAGTATATTTTTTTCTAAGAAATGTATATAAGCATGAGCTGAGAAGACAACAGAATTCCCAATGACAGAAAGCAATCATCTAGGAGATTAGACAGGAGAAATGAATTGCTTGTGGATAATATGGTCTATACGGTAGTTACAGATTGATAGCATTCCTTACTGTATATGTAATGTTATTTAACTTCCATCTAACCAACTTGTTAAAATCTGATACTTCATGTCTATGAAGATCAAATCTGATTTCTACTCCTTACTTTGTAACACGCCAACTTATATAAATAGATAAAATTGAAAACCAAATATTCCTGGACAGAGCACATCCAAAGATGCAAACTTCAACCTTTTATTCTTTCCTACTCACACTTGCCATACTACTAACTTGACTAAAATCTGTGGTAATTTATGAATCACATAGAAACCTGCAGAGAAAAGAAACCAAACAATACAACAAAATCTAGTACGTAATTTTAAGCTAAATATCTATCAAACAACTAATTAGAAAGAGACAAAAAGATTACCTCAAAGGATCTCCTTGCAGCCTGAGAAATTTCAGGCACTTGATCAAACTGAGAAAACCACCATGGCCCAATCAAAGCCCTCAGATGAGGAGCCAAGCCTCTCCTAATAGATGAAAGAATTTTATCAAGACACTTTCAGCCAATAATTTAAGTACTAAAATATATGACATGCAACATGGAAATACACAATAAAGAGAATTGTTAAGAGTAAATAAATCCTTAAATAGATCTTTGTGTTATCAATTTATTAGATTACTTGTGGATTAAGTATGTGTTCTTCAATATACAGAAGATTGTAATTCTTTGTTATCATGAATAATATATTATTTTTCTTCCCATATCAATATGGTATCAGAGTCAAAAGAGATCCAAATAGGTTCAAGTCCATACAAAACGACCCATATTCAAGAGAGAAATTTGTTGGACCTAAAATAGACTACATGTGAGAAGCAGTGTTTGAATAGTCCTACATTGCAAAAAGTGAAGACTGAACTTGTGATTATATATAAATAGATCTCTCAACTCATTGTTAATTAGTTTTGAGTTGGATATCTATATTTTAACATAATATTAGAGCCTAAGGTTTAAAAGAGATAGAAAGCGTGGTAGCCGTCGCCACTGTTGGTGACGACGATCCCACCAAAAAACCTCATCCTCGCCTTCAACTAGTTCGCCGATGTCAAAGTCCTCAATCATTGTTGCATCATCTATCGCCATTTCCACTCCCTCGCCCCTTAATTCGACAACATCCTCGTCTGTGTCATCTTCGACTCCAACCACCTTCCCTCCTCCACTTCTTCTTCTTCCTTTAACCAAAAAAATAAGGCAGAAAGGAGACAAAGAAGAAGGAGAGCAAGCAGCAATGGCAACGACAACGTCTACTACTCCACCTTCTTCGTCTTCCTCGACTAATGCGTCGTCATAGGTGGTCTTCGTGGCCCCACTTGGATGCTCAATACCGTCCCCTTCACGTTCTTCACGTACCTCGTCTCCTTCCTCATGGCGGTCACATGGCATCCTACTTCTTCCTCGTCAACGATTTGACAAGGTTGATCTTGATGACAATCTTGAGCGACAATAGTCAGATCCTCCTCCTTAGTCCTTCCTTTCACCTCGTCGATCCCTCCTTTCTTCTCCTTCCTCAATGTCGACTCTTCCTCCTTCAATTGTCGACGACAACCCCATAGATCCGCCACCTCCACCATAAATCTGCCATCATCGATCAGGAAGAAGAAGAATAACACCAAAAAGGCGAAAAGAAAAAGGAAGGAGAAGAACAAAAAAGGCAATTAGAGTTTGATAGAGATTTTGCAAAAAAGTCAAAAGTTCTTCTAAAATTACAAAATTTACCAAAAAGACCTTGAATTTTCTAATTTATAGAAAAGTTCAAAACTTTCCTGTTGCCTACCTATGTTTGTACATGATCATGCACAGTCCATGTTTCTCTTATTACTTCCTACCTACCTATTACTGCTACTACTACTACTACAACTATTATTGTCTGTCTGTAACTACTACTGCTACAACTATTACAACCTATAAGTCTACTGCAATGGTCTGCTTGATTAGCTACTGTTACTGTCTACCTACCTATTACTGCTACTATCACTATAGCAATTATTACTGCCAACATGTCTACCACAACTATCAGATCAACCACTGTTATTGTTTGCCTACATATTGCCACTACTATTGCTACAGTAACTACTACTACTGTCATTCCTTCTAAATTATGTAGTTTTGTGTTGTTATAAGCTACAGATGCTCCAACTTAAAAGAGAGTGTTAGAGTAAATGAATTCTTATATAGATCTTTGTGTTATCTATTTATTAAGTTAGTTGTAGATTAAGTATGTGTTCTCCTATATATAGTAGATTGTAATACTTTGTTATCATAAATAATACATTATTCACTTCCTATATCAACAAAAATAAAGACATTTATACAATTTTTAGAAACATACATGTAAACCCACATTGGAATGTGTTTTACAGCATCTAAATTGACTAAATGCCGATTTAATACTAAAGAACTCAAAAGTTCTATGAAAAATTCCATTTTGGTACATAAAAAATAAGAACACATAAAAAATTACATCAAAGAATGCCAAGCTCCCAAATTCTAAACAGAATAAAAAATTATCCCCCAAACAACAATAATTCTCTAGAACTGCTCACAATAACCTCTGTCAAAGGAAGAGAGTGAAAGAGAAATAAATTATTAATGAGTAGGGTTACACACACATGTATAGAGATGAATATAAATGGATATCCAATTATCCTATTACAAGTAAACATATGTAATATTACACAATAAGTCTAACACTTCCCCTCAAACTTGAGTATATATATTTATCATGCCCAGCTTGATACAAAGAGAATCATAAGACCTAATACTAAGTCCTTTTGTGAAAATATCTACAAATTGATTAAAAGACTACGTGTAAGAAATAGAAATAATCTCCTTCATCATCATGTCTCAGGCATAACGACAATCCACCTCTATATGTTTGTTGTACTCATGAAAAATTGATTATTAGTAATATAGATAGCAACTTGATTGTCACAATACAAGGTCATGAACACATCAATGGAAAAGTCAAACTCTATCAAGAGTAAACGAAACCACATCATCTCGTAAGCTATCTATGTCATAGATCGATATTCGGATTCAACACTTGATCTAGAGACAACATTTTGTTTATTACTGCGTTATGTGACAAAGTTGCCTCTAACATAAGAGCAATAACCAAAAGTAGACTTCTGATCACCTTTATCCCTTACATAACAAGAGTCTGAGTATGCCTCAATGCGTAAGTGACTATTTTTCCTATAAACCAATCCTTTACCAGGAAACCTCTTAATGTAAGACAACACTCGTAAAGCTCTTTGCCAATATATTGTCCTCGACTCATGCAAAAATTGACTAAGTACATCAACAATGTATGTGATATTTAGACATGTAACAGTTCAGTAAATCAACTTCCCAATTAGACACTTGTATCTGCCAGTATATTCCAGAAGTGGTGGCAAACTATCCTAGAAGTCTTAACTCTGATCAAACGAAGTGGTCTGTGGTTTGCACCTTAAAATACCAATTTCCAGCAAGAGGTCCAATGCATATTTCCTTTGAGACAGTATCGTCGTGTCCCTAGTGTTAAAACTGGCAATAGGTCAGGTCTAGACCAAAATCTGTGGTCTAGAATTGTGAAGTATAGATCTAGATCTAGAAAATAAGACCCATGGACTCGTGGATCCGAACCCGCTAAAACCGTTCAATTACTTAATAGAGTCTGGATCTAAAAATATCCAGACCCGTGGACCTGATTTGTATATAATATATTATAAGTTAAATATAAAGACTAATGTATAATATTTACACTATATATATAATATATATTATTCTACTTTCAAATCTCAATCTCTTATTCTCTCATTCATTAAATCATTTGAACAATTAAATGTCATTGCATTTAATAAAGTTTATTTGAATCATGAATATTGAATCTTCAATCTCTTATTTGATGTATATTTGAGATATATCATAATTGAATCTTAAACATATATTTGGATATATTTATAAGAATAATTAAATCATTGAAATCTCTGAAGAAATCTCCTGTTTTCATTGAATCATTTGAATAATTGAATCTCAATCGAGAAATAGGTCGAATGACCCATTAGACCCTAGACCCAAACCCATTATCTTCATGGGTCTAGATCTAGATCCAAATTTTAGAATCCAGACTCAGACCCGTGAAAAAAGATGAAACTGAGTCTAGGTATAGGTAGACCCGACCAAAACCCAATCCATTGCCACTCCTACCTAGTGTAAGCAAACTCAATACCCGAGAAGTACTTAGATTTGTCCATGTCCTTCGTGACAAAATGTGCCTGCAAGTAGTCCTTTATCTCCTGGATGCCTGCAATATCACTTCCAATCAACAGAATATCATCCACATATACAATAAGTATCACACAGTCTTAATCTATCCATTTATAAAAAACTAAGTGATCGATAACACTGTATTAAAAGCCATTAGCAACAACAACACTGTTAAACTTCTCGAACAAGGCACGTAGACTTCGTTTGAAATCATAGATTGCTTTCCAGAGTAGACAAACATAATACTCCATAAACACCTATTTTGTAAGATCACCATAAAAGAAAGCATTCTTTACATCCAACGTAATACGCTCCCAGAACTAATTGATAGCAATAGAGAGGACCTATATGGAGTTCAGTCATGCTATTGGCAAAAAAGTCTTTACATAGTCAACACCATACTCTTGAATGAATCCACATACTACTAGACGAGCCTTGTACTTGTCTATCATGCCATTGGTCTTGATAAGTAAGAATCAAATCCCATGTGTCACATAATATTAATACATGCATTTCCTCATCCATAATTACCTTTCAATGAGATAACAAGAGAACCTCTTGGCAGTTCTTAGGAAATAACTCAAAAAAAATGGACCACACAAAGACACAAAAGACAAGATGAAGTTTATCATAAGTAACAAAATTTGAAATAGAGTGAGTAATGATAGCACGTGTATCTTTCCGAAGAACAATCAGCATGTTAAAGTCTATAGTTGGTAGGTCTATAAATGCTAAAGAAGTAATAACTAAAGGTGATAGAAAAGGTCATTGACATCGATGATACACCTACAAAGGATGAGATGCCACTTTTTCCACAGTAGTAGTCAATAACATCAATACCACAAGACTTCATTAGAGAGAGTAAAGGGATACTCTCCGACAAAGAGCCAACAATATCAAAGAAACACTAAGTCTCAAAAAAAGAGACATCTATAGACATAATATACTTCTTGGTGGAAGGAATAAAACACCTATACCTTCGTTAAGTACGAGAGTATCCAACAAATATACATCGAATAGACCGTGAGGCCAATTTATCAAGATTTGGAACTAAGTACTCGTAAAGGAAAAGAAAAGAACTCCATGTCTAGACGTAACCATCGTAGTGGAGTCTCCTCCCAAGCGATGTAGACAACATCCGATTAAAGAAATAGGAAGCAGTAAGAATCGTATCGAACCACAAGTACTTGAAAACATACATGTCAAGTATAATGGAGCGAGCTACATCAAGAATATATCAATGTTTATACTCAACAATACCATTTTGATGAGATATATGTAGACAAGTGATTTAATGCATAACACTTAAAGACTCACAATAACTTTGAAGACTCATTTGAGAAAATTCTCAGTGAGAAGAACTTTAGGACTAATAGAATATTAATTTAATATTTCTACAAAATATTTTTTGACAATATCAAGAACATTGACTCTATCCTCTAACAAATAGACCCATGATACATGAAAAAAATCATCAATAAACATAATATAATACTTATAACCAAAAATAGGCAAAGTCCTGGTAGAACCCTAGACATCACAATGAACCAACTCAAAAAGACTCTGATTACGAACAAGACGAAGACTACGAAAGATAGCATGGTGGTGTTTACCCAACTCACAGTACTGAAAACCAAAAAAAGAAACAAATATCCAAAGAAGTACTTGCTACAATTTCTGATGAGAGGGATGTTCTAAGTGACAATGCCAGATGAATGGCGATTCTACTGTAGATGCCAATGACACAAGTCCTCAAGGTTGTTCATCTTTAACCAGCAAGTAGACACCTCTATCCTTTTTACGTCCCAAACCAATCCTCTTCTCTGTCTACAGATCCTAAAAGATACAGTAAAAAAGAAAAACAGTCACATAACAAAGTAGTTATTTGGTAATAGTAATAATAGACAAAAGATTAACTAGAAAGTTAAGGACATAAAGAACTTTGTCTAATGTCAACAGCAACGTAAAACAAATAGTGCCTTGCCCAAAGACACAATAAGTCCAACCATTGGTAATAACAACAGATTTAATAACTGGGCTAGATGGGTAAACAAGACAATCATACCTATCAAGTGGGATGATACTCTTGAATTCATAATCCAAGAACTATCCCTAAAGGCTAATAAGACAGAAATACTGAGGTAGAGGTAATAGCATGCGATGTCGTAGCAATAGAGGACTAGCGCTCTCAAAACTAAAGAAATTGAACATGCTCATCCTAAGATAAGGTCACTATCGAAGTACTAGCAGTAGAAGTATCTGCAGGTGAAGTGCTCTATGTCTCAGTGGAAACCTGTGCCCAATCTTGTCTCTCAAGCTTCTCCTAACAGTGATCTAATCTAGAGTTCGTACGACCACAGTGCTCACATGATAATCGGCCTCAGCTATCTACATGTCCACATTGTCTCATTCCTTAACTTAAGTTGCTACCACGACCACAACCACGACCACGAGTAGAAGGCATGGCAAAGTGATCTGAAGTGTAACTTGTAGTACCCGTGGAGATGCGAAAACTCGGGAGAAACAAGCTCTGGAACGAAGTCAACGCCAATGCATTTGTCCTTGAACTTGAAATGAGAGCTCCGAACTTAAACCAGAAAGGTATGTTGCAACAGTTAACTCCTCATGATATTAGCACATAGTAGTAACATCGGATGTCAGTGACTAATATACATCAAGCTCATCCAACAAAACCCAAATGGTAGCAAAATGATCCTAGACTGATCTATCTCCTATAAATAATGTGAAAATCTACTCATATATTTCAAATACACAGAAGATGTTCTTCTGTTATCGATACATCTGCTTCAAAATATCTCAAATTTTCTTTACAGACCCTAGAATCATTACACTATGTGCAACACACAGCACCACATTGTTCACCATCCAAGAGACTAACATTGAGTCATTGACGTACCAATCCCTATATATACTGTCTTTCACATCAGAAGGTGATTGTGTGAGGTACTTGATCTTACGGTGTGTAGCAATGATAGTCTAGAAATTTTGTGTCCACAACAAATGGTTCTTTCCATTTAGCTTTTCAAAGGTCCCACATAGATTTCTAATGAGTAATTCCTTGAAAGCCATGGCTATTCTCGAAGAAATCCGTCTGACCAAACCTGTCCAAAGTCAAATAGTTGATATCTAATGATGAAACAGTCCCAAAAAAGTAGAAAAGAGGATCAATGAATGACCCAAGGTAGTCTAGGAGGTAGTAATACAAGTGGACAATGAAAAACCATCCTTTGTAGTAGTCATACAGGACAGACAACCCATTTCATGGGCTGTTCAGCAGCAAGAGCCACCAGCCATCCTATTGGTGATAGAAAAGGGGGCAACTGGCTGACCGGCAGCTGTGGGAGAGAAGAACGGTGATGCCCCATGGCCTGATTGTGCAGCGGAAGGAGGCCTAAAGGGCCTGTCGGTGACAAGGAAAGGGTCGAAAAGCCTTGTTGGCGCGAGAAAAGGGCCTAGAAGCCTTGTTGGTGGCAAAAAGGTGACCGGAAGCCCTAGTCGGCGATGGCAAAGGGGTCGAAAGGCTTGGTCGGTGGTGGGAGGGTGGCCGAAAGGCCTGCTCAATGGGAGGAAAGGTTCCTAGAGTTTTCTCCTCGGTTTTGGTACCATATTAGAGGAAGAGGGTGAAAGAGAGATTTATTACTAATAAGCAGGGTTACACATATATATAAGGATGGATATAAATGAATATTCAATTACTTTATTACATGTAAACACATGTAATACTATACAATAAGTCTAACAGTCTCAGTGAGAGCTACTTCATTATTGAATATGACTTTATTCCAAGAAAGCCATATATGCCAGCAACCTGCACATCGAATCAACCGAAACAAAGAAGTTTTCTTCGCCTTCACCCAAAGTAAAAGAGGATGTATTCTTATCGTGGTATTGAGCCAAAGCATCAAATAAGTCCATGGATGGTCCACATCAGAAAAGTGAAGTGCAGAATTCCTTTAGATTTCATACATAAAGCAGTTTATTATCCCACTGTCGGAATTCTGAACTGAGGCTATTGCGGTTGAGTTGTGGGTAAGGGTAATAAACAGTCATTGTGTTCCTTGATTGAGGCATATTGACAAGCACCATTCTATTGTGTTGGGCCTTTTCATGACAAAGGTATACTAGTGGGGAAAAAATGAGACTCTATTAAAAAAGGTTGTAGAAGCCCTGAATAATGTTGAGTATGTCTTTCATCCTTTGTATGTTTCAGGATCTCTTTCAGGTGAGGTGAAAAGAGATTTCTAATACTCAGTACTTCCCTGTAGATACTTTTCTTTCTTTGGTTCTAATCTCTTTGCCAAAATTCTTATACAATCTTTTCAAACTTTTAAAAAGATAAAGGGATAGTTATATCCCATCTTCTAAAAAAGGGTCACAAACTTGGACAGAAAAATATAACAAGCATGACTACGTCTGCTTAGCAGAAGAGAAAAGAGGATCAAACCCGATGGTGATGACAAGACTGGACATGGTTTCATGAGTGGCTCGCCGGACCTCCCTATTGTAGTCATTCAATAGCCTCTTGTATTCAAATGCCTGTAACGATCAACTAATCAAATACAAACATCAAAAAGCGTGGTTTGTATCAATGCAAAATGCTAATATGCAAATTACAGCAATAACCAACATTCAAATATAGATACGAATCACCAACTGTAACTACAACAAATTACCAGTTTAAAGAAAGATTTGATACGTAAAGCAGTTTATTAGGGTATTCAATCACAAGAATATGAAGTATTTTAGTGGAATGAAGAAGATTTTATAAATGCTAAAAATGAAGGTGACATGATTAGATAAGTTATATTTTTAACAAAAAAAAGTAATACTAATCCAGTAAATTTTATAAATGCTAAAAAAGAAGGTACCATCAAAAAAATAAGCTCTAGAAGTAACTCCAACAAACACACTTTGGTGTAGCACTTAGTCTTGCACAACACTAACTGCTATACTTCCAACAAGTTTATCTGCTCTTATATCACCTTATCAATGACAAGTCCATAACACTATTGTCTTAAAGCAACTCGAATATGACGCTACTAACATAGATCAAAACGCTTAAATTATAAAGTACTCTAGTATCAACTCATTGTAACGTTTTCACACACATGAACTAACAAAAGCAACAACAGAGACTACGTGAATCTGTGAACATTATGAACAGATAAAAAAGAATAGTTAAAATACTATTATATTTATTACATCTTTTAAATCAGTCCATTACGTTGCTATTACAAGACCTGGAATGTAACATATCGCTAAAACAGTGTTCTTTTAAGTCCCATGTATATTTAATTAAATCACACTATGCACCATACAAGTCCAAGGCTATACGTCTCTATGATCCACGATTATCTGCAGTAAACAATACAGTGTGAGTTTAAGAAAACTTAGTATGCAAGTGAAATCCCAACCTACCACATACTAGACAACTTATAATAAATTCTATGTTTTCATTTTTTTTTTCTTTCAATCTTTTAGTAGATCCTTTAAACTAACCACTGCTAGCATAACGCAGTCTTCCAATAAGTATATAATCCATCCTCACTCCCATTATTATATTTTCAATTATACACTTGTTCATAAATAAGAACTTTAGATCTCAACTTGATGCTCTTATCATTGTCACTAGATCCATAAAGAATCCAACATTAAATCTCGTCAGACCAGTGCATCCTCTCTTAAGGTCACTACTCCGACGAGTCTTATGCCAAAGCCTTGCTCTCTCTCGCATATCTTATTTTAAAAGACACTTACATTATTTATCACTTAAATAAACTAATCTTTAATTCTTTATAAATCTAAGAACTTAAACTATAAAATTTCATTCTACTTAATAATAATAAATGCAATGTTTCCTATGTAATTTTCTCTTAAATTTATGTTTACAGGATATGACAATAGTTCTATATAAAAAAGAAAGTTTTAAATCATTGTCCAAAAACAAAACTACAATTCATCATCTAAAAATAAAGGTTCAATTCTTGAGTTGATTTGTAATTTACCCTACATGTATAAAACTCAGTCTGATACTAGGTTATCTAAACAAACGTCCAAAACTTTGAAATAACTCGATCCATAACCTTTTAGGGACCTAGATGCAATTGTAGTAACATGTCAAAAAGGTCATAACATAAAAATATTCAATACAATTGAACATTGTGAATAGCAGAACTTGAATCTAAAAAATGCAAATAACCAATGGTCTCCTCTCACGCCAAACCCCAACATAGTTACTATTCCTTTATTTTTTTTCCTCAATCAACAAAAATAATGCAATCGCTATTCATCTTCTTCCTCAAAAAGTATTGCAACAGTAAACCAACAAAACCTATCATAGAAATCTTAAAATTCGCACAACCCACTACATACCTTACTACGACAATCAACCACTACTCTAACGAGCCCCTCAATCAAACAACAGGCCACCTTGTCAAGTCCAACGACGCATGGTTGACGACGACAATTCTCCTTCTCTCTTTGTGGGTTGCAACAACAGCTCTCCTTCTCTCTCTCTCTCCGTCTCTCACTCTCAGTGTTTGCCACGACTAACGAGGTTGAGTCCCTTTTATACCCACTGATGCACCCTACTCCATTTAACATTGAAACACCCAACCTTCCTCCAACGCTTGCCGACGCCTCTGTTGCCTCCAACACCTGCCGCCTCTGCTTCCACAGACAAACCGACACAGCACTAATAAGTCCAAGTGTTACACTCATATCTATGTAAGTCATGCTCGACCTAACCCACAATCCACGATCATAACTTCTCAAAACTCGAGCCCAAGGCCTACTAACCCACCTGTAATTTGTAACTATAGCCCATAATAGGAGTGCAAACAGATCGCATAAATTATGGATATGGGTGTTACCATATCCGTATCCGTTTTCGAAATGTGGATACAGATACAGATATCATATAGATAGGAAAATTACATATCCATATCTTTTAAAAATAGATACAAAACGGATAAAAGGGAATCGGATACGGATAAAGTCGAATATAAAAACAGATATGACGATATATACATTACATAATTAATCAAACAATTAACAAAATTTTCATATAATTATATATTTTAAGTTATTTAGTATATATGAAATAAAAATAATAAATATCAAAAAAAAAAAAATTAGACATAATGATAGGTTAGACTTATCTTTTTCAAAAAGAGATGAAGTTATGAATCCAAATTTTAATATTTCACCACTATGGATGTATAATTAATTAATGATTAATAAAAAATTGTCGCATTTTACAACATATTTTGTTAATTAAAGTTAGTAAAATCCTATAAGTGACAAAGTAAAATCGTTGTAAAATAGATAAATAATTTAACAAAATCAAAATATAATCCATGGATCTTAATCTACATCATTTAGATTAGATACATGTCAAAATCTACATCATTTAGAAACTTCTAATATACATATCTATTCATATGCAAATTCAACGGTTTTAAAGTAAGAATCACTAGATCTCTAAGTTATAAGTTTCAAAACTAAAATATAATCTATAGATCATAATATATATCATTTAGATTAGGTACACACCAAAATCTATATCATTTAGAAACTCATAACATATAGATCTACTCATATCAAATTCAATGGTTTTTTATAAACTATAACAAATACATGTTAAATTTAATACTTAAGAATTTTAAAATCACTTGATTTTTTATATATAAACATTTTGAATAGTTTTGATCATATCTAACGGTTTAGATTTTTAATTTAATGGTTAGATGTTAAGACATAAAAAGTTATCTATATATATATATGCAGATATCCGTATCTGTTGAAAATTCAAATGGCATATCCGTATCCGTATCCACTCAAATTCAAAAAACCATATCCATATCCATATTCATATCCGTTCCTAGGCGGACATTGATATCCGTATCCGCTCATAAACGAATACAGATAAGAATACAGATATTCTACAGATATATCGTATCTGTTCATATCCCTAGTCCATAACCTACTTAAACCGAAGCCTTTTCATTTTCATACCAAGATACTTTAATATATGTTCATGGTTATATAATCCTTACTCATCACTTATCAATAAGCGATCAAAGACTATACACACCAACAAGGTCATTACACACTCCCCACCTAACCTTTTGACATCCTTACCAATAACCAAGCAAGGATCACCACACACCGTAGGTACTTTTATTTCCCGACACTTCTGATTGACTACCGGTACAATACCACTTGTCATGACCTAAGCCTAAGTCTACTGGCCTATTCCGATTCACGACAAGTTTATGACACTATTGTCTTAGAGCAACTCAAGTATAA
>JAMKQA010005670.1:0-13119 GCA_024699735.1 Posidonia australis
GGTTCTGGCTTGCTAATAGGCTTGGGGCTAGGTTTAATGGCTGATCACATCCAAAGCAACATAAGGATACTCATTTCCGGGTTACCTCAAAATCGGGGTGTCTACACTACTATTTGTGCCATTGATTGAATGCCATGATTCATCTTTCATGTTATTTGAAGTATGGTTTATGAACTGCTTTAATCCACGTTGGTCACATGCTTTAATGATTTGCTAAACCATGCTTTAAGAAAGATGATAGCTTTTGCAGCATGTTCCCTAACAAGAAAATATTGCCATATAAATCGCACATTTCCATGAAACACCGAGCCATAACTGTATGCCTGTTTATTTCTGCCACCATATGCCATATGCTTTATTTAAATGCCATGCCCCTTCTATTTCACCTACTTTTGCTTATAATGCCTTGCCTGACCTTGTTTGGATTCCATATGTCATTGTCTTGCTTTCTGTTTTCATGTAATATTTGCACCTTTGTAGGATGATCCAGTTCCCAAGGAGGTGATTCCACAGTCCTCACGGGATACACTGTCTAGTTCTTGCTCCCGGCGGCGAGGTAGTTCTTCGAGGTCACATTCCTCCAGCAGTTCGAATCCAGTCGTCCTTATTGAGGTAAGCCCAAACTGGAAGAAAAATGTGCATATAAATCTAGTGCCTTATCTGACAAATGCATTTTCAGGAGTCTGGCAATTTCAAGGGGCGGCTGTTAAGCGACCATCATATCTGCGAGGGTCTTGACTTTGGGGTAATTTCCTACCTTGATGCTTTATAAATTGCTTTTTGACTTGGTATTAATTCTGTTTTTTAAAAATTTCAGGCAGGTGACGCAAACCGGATAATGTGGTGTCATTGGGCCCCAATGCTAGACCACTTCCACCGCCTACTCGAGTTTTTGCACGATTTTCTCCTTCACCAGTCCCCATTCGGTGGCTTACTGCGTATTCCAGTCATTCATGGCCACTACAACTTCTTTCGAGCTCTGGTGGAGAGGTGGAGGTTTGAGACGCACACCTTTCACTTTCGATTCGACGAGTTGACCATCCTGCCCGACCAGTGGGCCCTGCTGACAGGCCTCCCCTTCGGCGACGAGCCGATCATAGGTGAGACTACTCATGGCCTTCACCTTGCCCCTGCGCACCTAGGCCATGTTCCTCCTAAGCCACCTAGGGGGAAACACATGATCATTGTGGGGTGGCTGAGAGAGTGGGACTAGTTTTGGCCCAACCCCGAGCCTGACAGCGACGAAGCGGACTTTGTGCTGAGGCATTTTCTGCTGGATTTGTTAGCAATGATCTTCTGTGACTCGTCTGCATATTGTATTAATGCTGATTGGTTTGCGTATTTAACCAATTTGAAGCATCTGGACCACTATGACTAGGCTGACGCCAGTTACACTTGGCTAATCTACGGACTCGACAACATAGTCAAGCTTGGATGCCGCTCCTATGTGGGACTATATCCTTTGCTGACTGTGAGTGTTTACTTTCACTATTTTTGCAAAACAAATTTCCTCTTCGCTTAATAACTGATAAATTGACTTCTGTCTGCTATTGCCAGTACTGGATTATGGAGCATATCACACGGGGGCATAGCTTCGACCACCTCCGTGACGAGCTTCGACCTCTCCCTCGTCAGTGGGTCGAGCCTGACCATCGGGCTGCTGCTGGGGTTTATAGTTACGAGTCCTATTGGTATTGCTAGACTTGGTAGAGCTCGAGGATGTAAGTTCTTTGCTATTAGACTTCTATTCTGTATGCCTGTATTACCTGCTTTGCTTACAATTATTTGTTTCTGTAACAGGTTCACCTACACCCATTCTCTAGATATGATGGCTTTGATTGGGTTCCTCTGAATTCTGGTCGCGTTCTGAGGGACAAGCAGGTGAAGTTTTACTGTATGAAGAAGTCGGCATATTTTCTCCCAGGGCACATGAGGCACCAATTTTTGTATGAATTCTGCATTCCTGCCCCTCCTCCTGCCGACATGGATCGCCCAGCCTCTACTCGTTCTGTGGCCAGAAGTCGGCATGTAGCAGCTATGGCTTCCCAAGACAGGCATATCCTTCGAGAAGTCAATTACACGGATTACCTGGCTTGGTACAGACGAGTTGGGAAGCCGTATCTATTTGAGGAGGCTGTGCAGGATAGCCAGCGTGGGATGTGGTATGCCTCCGACTGGGCCAAGGTACTTGATTATAATCTTTGCTTAACACCTCCATGCATACAATCGAGATAAATCTGATACTGATTAAATGCACAAGGCTTGAAGAACAATTTGGCGCTTTTTATGCCGATATCCGACGAAAGAGGGTAAAACTTTTATTTTTGCAATTTGCCATTTCTCTATGGTAGGCCTGACATATTTGTAAACTTGCAGGAACTACGCTGGCGCAACATCATTCGGGTATTCCTCTCTCTTTCTTTTTACTTTTGCTATATCATTTAATAATTTTGGCTACTTACATAGGTCTCGATGTTGCAGCAAGATTTCCCAGGTCATGAGGTGAATGCAACCAGTAGTGGGGAATTTACCATGGAGGCATCTGAGGAGGATCGCTTAGACACTGAGGTTTCTCAAAGGGTCCAGAGTTCTGCTGCCCATTCTCAGGCTACTGCTGCCGCTCAGTGGTCGGGTCAGATCACTCGACGAGGTGCTTGTCTTTTGGCCAAGAGTTTCCAAGAGGCGTCGTTCGACGAGGAGGAGTCAGACGAGGGATAGCCATCTTTAGTCTTTTGCTATAGTCAAGTCTTGTATTGTCATTGGAATACTGTAAACATATTTAAGAATGCTTAGAAATGACAAATTTCAATTTTGGAATGCGCCCCTCTATTGGGTTATTACTTGTGTATGCTGTATGAAATTTTCTGTGCAGATTCAAGAAAATGGTGCCGTTTTGGCGAGGTTCAAATTTTAAGGGAGGTGCTGCTGAATTTTTCAGCTGTTTGGTGCACCACCTACGTGCGCCGCTGAGGTGCGCCGTTGATATGCGTCACCTTGGTGCGTCTTCAAAAATGGTCAGCTTGATTTCCTTTTTTGTTAAAACCTCTTGTTTATAACCTTGCATTCCCAGCGAGATGCACCACCACCCCTCTCCGCAAACACCCTCAGATCTTCAAAACTTGCTTGTAGTATCTTTCTCTGATCCGTTCTGGACTTCGGCTACGCTAATACAATGGTACGTGAATGCTTTGCTGTTTTTCTTGCTGATTTTCATACCTTGCTATATGAGAAGGAAGAGCAATCCACAGATCTCGTTTTTGCAATGTTATTTCAGATTTACAACAAGATAAAATTTTCTGAGCATGTTGTTTTTGACTTTATATTAAGATCATATGCTATTGGATCACTCATATTTGCCTCATATTTATGTCAAGTTCTGCTCTTTTACTGCCATATCTGGCCCAAATTTGTGCCCACAGAGTTATCCCACCATGGTGACGCCAAAACATTGTTCAGATGCTCTGCGTGGCTGGATTGATGCTTTAACAGCTGCAGATCGCGAACAACTACGGATTTGGGGCATATCCTCCTCACTTTTAAGTATTGCTAAAGTGGAGGTTAATTGGCATCTGCTATGCACCGTGGCTCGATTTTGGAAGCCGACTTTACATGTTTTCTTCTTCGGGAAGATAGAAATGACTCTGACTTTGGAAGAGGTCAGACGGATATGTGGCCTGTCGCCATTCATGTCCCCTCCCGTCTTCACTTGCCACGACAACTACGTTTCAGTTTTGAGTCGATTGACTGGTTTGACCAGAAGCATCTGTGAAAAGAACCTTATCTGCAGAGATGGATCTACTACCATGGTGCGCCTGGATTATTTTGATGAGATTATCAGCACCCGCTCCTCTTTAGGCATGCTGTGGCTTAATAGTTTTGTGCTGCGCTTCCTTGGGGATCTTATTTTTAGCCATGGCTGGACGACTGTGGCTATTGAGGTGGTAGAAATAGCCTGGGCAATGGTAATTCACCAAATCGATCTTGCACCAATTCTCCTTGCAGAGACTTATGTCGGTTTGGACTGGGCACTGAAGCACTCTCGGCATTTCCATGGATATGGCGCCCTGGTGCAAGTAAGCAAACCATTTTATTTAAATACCCCGCTGTGCTTATCTTAACTATGCAACCCAATTTTGCCAGGTTTGGTTTGCTGCTCATATGGGAGTGAAGGTTCTGCACCCTCGGCCTTTTGCATTTGAAGCTTATAGCCGCATTCATCATTCAAAGACACTTCCAGGTGTGCATGAGCAATGCTGCAGATTGCGGAATCTCACTGAGGACATGGTAACATGGTGCATTATATCCTCGGCTTCAAGGACTTTTACTGCCTTTTTTTAATGCTAGGGACATGCGACTAGTGGTTCTTCCCGGGCTTGCAGGCGGCGTGGAATATCACCCTGTCCGAGTTCTTCGCCAATTTGGCTTCTGCCAGGACTCTATTGAGCAAAGTCCTAGTCCCGATTGTTATAAAAGGTATATTGTTGGCTCAAATGCAACAACTTCAGAGTTGGCCCGTAAGATGCGTGCTGGCATTAAATCCTCCGATCTCGCCATTACTGAGGGCTCTGGTTGTACAGTGGAATATGAAGCTGAAATAAGAGAGACATGGCCCATAAGCGAGATACCGCCTACTGGCACTTGCTTCACAGGGGCCAGCAGTTCCAAGAGGCCGAGAGTTGATTAGCAAAGTTTGTATCAGTGATGGACCATAATAAAAATGTGCTTGCATTAATGTCATCTTGACTTGTTTGTGCTTGTTCATGCATTTCATAGAACTGCTTCCACGATTAATTTAGCTGGCATGTCCCTGGCCAAAGATTCTTCCAACTAAAGAAGCGACTAACATGCACCTAGTCGAATGCTTACTTACCCATATTACGACTCAAAAAGGCAGCTGGCATGCCCCTGGTCGGAATATGGCCAAATGCCTTGTAAAGTGATATGCAAATATGCTTGATCTAAGATATTAGATGTTATGCAAAAAGTGCAATGCAGAGATAGGATTAATGCATAGATATTGGTGCCCTCAGCGCCGAGGAAGCCTGTATTGCCTGCTGTAAGAAGTAAAACTGTCCTCGACCCATGTAGCATTAACCTAGAAACTTAGGTTTACTTGTGGCTCTCCTTCAGATATTATGGACTTCATGCCAAAATCTTGGGGCCCTACACCTACTCTTTTAAGGATTCATATTTTTTTTCTCTCCCTTGAAGGCATGCTGACTTACCTATTCCTACTTGGAGGTAATATACACCTAAGCTAAGGGGTTGCTGCTCTCCTTTGTGTTAAAGGGGTGGCTAGTCCCTTTGTAGGATCTATAGGTGCATGCTTCGACTTCTCTCCAAGTTATAAAGTAGGGATAGGGTCGTCCTGTATGCCTTTCTTAGTGGAGCTAACTTCTGTCTACTACTTTTGTCTTCTCATTTCTTTTGTGCTCTAGAGTCTGTATTTTTTCTTTATTGCTCGCACTCTCTCTAGACTTAACATTTTTACTCCCTCTGGAGATATAGGTCCCCTGGGAATTTGCACATTTCGTCCATTTTACTGAAATGTCTCCCTCACATCCTAAGTTCCAAAGGTAGTGACACGTGAGGAGGACTGGACTCATCTTAAGCAGGCAGGCTTCTGATTTTCCTCATTGGGCAATGATAATGCTGTGCAAAAAGAAAAAGTAGGAGATTATTCATGTTATGCTAGGATGCAATAACCTAAAATATTAGTAGGCGAAAAGAAGAAACATGAAAATGCATGGCTCACGGTGCAAGGCTTAGGATTGTCTAGGAGTCACTGGTAGTACTTCTTTAAGTAGGTAACATTGACGGGCTCTGACTGCTCTCTATGGTCCATACCTTCAAGAATGATTGCACCTCCGGACAGGGCCTCCTTGACCACAAATGGTCCGCGCTAGTTAGGCCTAAATTTTCCCCATGCATCGGGCAAATGGATGGAACGCAAAACCAAGTCTCCCAGTTCAAAGTTTCTGGGTCAGACTTTCTTTTGATAAGCTCGGGCCACTCTCTTCTGGTAGCATTGGGCATGATGCAGAGCTTGTAATCTGTGCTCATCAATCAAATCTAGCTGAACACAGCGATCTTGTATCCATTCTGCCTCTTCTAATTCTGCCTCCTTCAAGATTCTTAGCGACAAAATCTGGACTTCAAAGGGAAGGACTGCCTCCATGCCATACACCAAAGAATAAGGTGTTTCTCCTGTTGACGTCCAAACAGAGGTCCTGTAGGCCCATAATGCGTAGGGCAGCTTTTCATGCCAATCTTTGTGAGTTTCAGCCATCTTCTTCAAGACTTTCACCAGATTCTTATTAGCTGACTCTACTACCCCATTCATCTGCGGTCGATAGGGGGAGGATCTGTGATGGCTCATCCTCCCTATCTGCTCCATGAACCTCATCTTCCTCTTCATAAGCGATTAGCTCTGACAAGATTTCTTTTTCAAATGCCGAGTCTGTTATGTCAACTGAGAAGATCTCTTCTGATTCCGCGCCTTGATGGCGCTTAATGACTGTCACAGTGACTTTCGTGTTTTTGTATCGGCATTGTGCTACTTCTTCGGCTTCCCTGTCTGGATGATCTGGGGAGCGGGGAGTCCCTGCCTCTGATGCTGATGCCTCTATATTTTTGTTTCTGGTTTTTGGTTTTTTGATTTTTTTGGTATTTTCTTTCTTTCTATTAGCTGTACAAAATTTTGCTTGCTGGCGACTGCTCTGTTGTAGGTTGGTGAGACTGCTGCCGCCTGTCTCATTCATGCTTGATTCAAGGTTTTGATCCTCACCCTCTAGGTGAGGCTTATACTGCCAATACCAACTAAACCCGCCTCCCGACTGACAGGAGATTAACTCCAATGGTCTAGCATCCCTTCTGTCCGTCTCATGCAGGACCATAACTGAAACTTGGTCCTGGGGTGGTATTGGTGCTTCTGCTGGTGCTGATGTGGCAACTGCTTTGCCCTTCCTTATGCGATCATGCTCCGCTAGGTCTTCTACAAGCACATCCAGCTGCTCCTGGAATAAGAGGTCCAGATCCCTGATGTCATCATCTGAGTCTATTTCTTGGACCACTGTTTGGATTGCTGATTGCTCTGTCTGACCACTGTTCTGCATCATCTCCTGCTCTGTACCCTGCTGCTCTAGCCGACCGCTGTCCTGATATGAATCCTTTAGATAGACCCAAGCTAATGGTGCTGACACTGCATATGAACTGTGGTTTGGATCCATAATGCCTGCGCTGATAAAGTTGCTAAATTCCGTGGAACAATCATCTTGGAAGACTTACCATTGAGTTGTGATCTCTTGCTCTGGCTAAATTCCGTGGTTTGGATCCATAATGTCTCGCTCAATCCATTCTTCAGCCTTGATCGGCTTGGAGATTCTTTGGCCATAACGCCCCAATGGTGATCCTTTCTCGTATCCCCATTTGCGACACAAGTTGTCGACCATCAAACGGGGGTTGCCAGAAGTGGCCAAATGGTTGGTAAGCTCTAAATGTGGAATGAAATTAACCAGCTCAAACCGGTTAACCCGATAGAGGACATCAGAAGGTTTAGGCTCGAAGTGGATGGTTTGGGTGGCTATGGCAAAGACAGATTCAACCTTCTCCATATCTTCTGCCAGGACAACAACAACATTGTCATCCTAGCAGAACTTAATCATATGATGGAGGGTTGAAGGAATGATTTGATGCTTGTGAGCCAAGGGCGTCCAAGCAAAAGATTGAAAGAGGGTTCAATGTCTACGAGGTAGAATTCTACATTGAAGCAAGCAGGGCCTATAGCCAGGGGAATGATTAGGACCACAAGCGCATCATGATGCGTCATCCCTTTCACAGCTGGTGTAATGTCTTCGGACTTGAATCCGATTGCAGTTGCTGTGCGTAAGGGGCAAACATTTAAGCCTGCTCCATTGTCCACCAATGTGAGGGGGATGCGGAAGCTTCGATACTGCGTTGTGATGAACAAGGGGGAATTATGATTAGTGCCAGAAGGTGGTAACTCTAGGCTATAAAAGGAGATAACCTGAGGCGTTGCTATCATTCCTACCATTTTTCTAGGGTAGCAGGCTCTATAGTCTGGGATACACGGGCAGACTGAAAAACCCTAAGGAAGGCTTCTCTATGCTCAGCCGATGTATGGATTAGGTCCCAGATGGAAATATCGGCTTTAACCTTCTTAAGTTGGGCAGTGATGTCAGCTGAAGGTTGGCTGCTAGTGGTAGGATTGGGTGGCGCTACTCTGGGCATAGGTGGTTGAGGGGAATGTGCTTGGAGCTGGACAGGGACTGCTGCTACAGGTGCTGGTGACCTAGATAGTCGGGCTTGCAATAGGTTAGGGTTTAAAGTTGGGGGGGTTAGGCCTAGCTATTGGGGGTTTGTATACTCTACCCGATCGTGTCACTTCTGCACACATTCCTGTGGCATAATTGTAAGGAACATGATGCGTGTCGTGGGTCAGAGTAACAATTACTAGGGGGCTGGCTGCTAACTGTACAGGGGTGTTTAAAGGATAATGGTGAGTAGGAGGATAAACCTGAGGATGTTGGGAGTATTGGTGAGGGTATTGGTGGGCCCAAGGGTGAGCTGGCTGACTTGGCCTAGATTGGGGCCAGGCTGATAAATAGATTGGAGTTGGTGGCTGGGGATATACTACAGGCAGCGCCTCAGGATACTCTGACTCAACAACCGGACGGATCATAAGAATAGATTCCTTGGAATTGCCAAGGAAAGAATGATACAATTGGCCGGGAAAAGGGGACGACTCCTCATGAATCAAGTCGGTTGGACGGATAGGGGAAGAGATAAACTCAGAAGAAGAAGAAGCAGAAGAAATAATATTGACTCCCGAGGAACCTGGTGCTCTCGGAGATGAATGTTGTGGCAAGGGTTGACTGACTATGCTGGGGTGTGCTGGCTGTGCTGGGGCGGCCACTGGTGTGTGTGCTGGGCCGGCTGCCTGGGTATTAATCACTATGACCCTCTGGTCAATCAAATCCTGGACAGCATCCCTGAGTGTCAGGCAATTATCCGTCGAGCGGCCGGCCACCCGATGGAAATTGCAGAACGCATTGGCGTTATACCAGGCAAGAAGTGGATTAGGCGGTGGGCGCACCTCAGGCAGCCTCAGAAGCGATGCGACCTTGGGAAATACCATGCTCAAAGGCTCCACTAAAGGGGTATAGTGGCGCCTGTCACGGCGTTGTCGCTTCGGCTGTGGATGTGCCAATGGTGGGCGCGTCCTGGCCGGTGGGTTAGGGTACATTGGTGTGGCAGTGGGGGTAATGTGTGATGCATGCTGTGCTCTAGGTGTAGGCGTGGGTGCATAAACTACTTGGCGTTGCAGGGGCGGGCGGACATTTGTTGGAGCAGTAGGGGATCTGATATAGGAAACTTTATTTTTGGAGGGATCCCGCCTCCTGGGTGGATTGGTGTTGTTGTTGTTGTTGTTGCTACTGCTAGGGACACTATGTGAGGCAGTGGCCTGTTTGGCAAATGCTGAGAGTGCTGGAAAGCTGCCGCCGTGCAATGAGCACTCAACACGGGCGCCCGCCCGAAGCAGTGCCGAGAAAGTGGTAACAGGTTGGATGCTAAGCAGAGCCCCGACCATTGGCTGTGCTCCTTGGATTATAATCTCGATAGACTCCTCGTCAGAGCGTCTATCTTTGACTTGTGAATCCAAGGAGCGCCAACGTCCAAGATACTCCTCAAATGTCTCTTGGGGTCCTTGCTTGATAGCGACTAAGTCCTCCCGCTTGGGGACTAAGTCAAGATTAAAGGAATATTGTTCTAGGAACGCGTGTGTGAGGTCATCCCAAGTCCAGATGGTGGCCATGTTGAGGGAAGTGAACCACTTTAACGCGGGCCCTTTGAGACTCTTTTGGAATAGGCGGATGAATAACCTTTCGTCCGCTTGAAGCTGGGCAAGGTCTCCGCAATAGGATTTTAGATGGGCAATTGGGCAGCCCCTACCATTGTATTTTTCAAATTCCGGGATTTGGAAATTCAGGGGGAGAGTCGCCTCTGGTAAATAACAGAAGTCCCGAAATTAGTAGGATTGGCGATCCCTGCCTTGCACTTGTCGAAGAGTGCGCTCCAGATCATTTACACTCGCGAGGAGAGCATCTGGAGCTACTGCAGCTGTGGATTGTGCAGTAGAGGTGGGTGCCGCGTACACTGTATGGGTTGCCCCTAGGGGTTCCTCTGGATCCACCATTCCACCGTCTGGTGCTACGGCAGGATGGCCAGTGTACCCGTGCATGGGTGCATTGTGCTGTGGGATAAAGGATGAACCTTGTGTGTGTTACAAGGGTGAGGATAATGCAGGGGGTGGTGCAACAAGTGGTGCAGAGTGGGGGAGCAAGAGCTGTTGGACCAGGATGGTCTACGTTACAATGCTCATGGATGGCTGCGCTCCCGCTGGCCTAGGGGGCTGGCCACCAGATGGGAGGGATGTATGTTGTGGTGGGTGCTGTGCAGGTGTAACAAAAGGTAGTGTCGACA
Source organism: Posidonia australis (assembly GCA_024699735.1). Taxonomy (NCBI): domain Eukaryota; kingdom Viridiplantae; phylum Streptophyta; class Magnoliopsida; order Alismatales; family Posidoniaceae; genus Posidonia; species Posidonia australis. Next base: position 10,504 of record JAMKQA010005670.1, read on the forward strand.
CCCCTATTGTTGGAAAGACAAGGGATGGCGATGGCTGTGGAGGGAGTGCAGTGGATGCAAACTGTGGTCCTAAGGCCGGTTGCGTAGGCAACTCGGGAGCCGGGAAGGACAGAGATGAAAAGGGCTGGAGCGCCAATGCTAATCCCTGCAACTACTGGGCAAGAGCCGACATTTGTTGCAGCTGCGCGGTCATGGGATCATCACCAGTGACTCCAAAGGATGGAGGCAAGACAGGGGAGGAAACAAGAGGTTGAGATCCCAGTTGTCTGAACTGGGGGTGGCTACTACAGAGACAGCAGCAGTCGGAAGAGGGCTAATAAACACATAGCCTTGAGGAGAGACAGACTCAACTGTTGTGGCCCCAACAGCAGGAGAAGACCAGGCAGGTGGTCCCGAAGGAGGGGTTGCCACAGGGACACGGAAATGAGGTGGTGGAGGTCCTCCAGAAGCTAAGGCAAAAGTGGAGGCAGCAGTGATGACTGGAACAGACACAAAGGAAGAGTATCCCGAGACAGGGACCGCCTCATGGACAGCAGGGGAAAGGGACTCGCTGGCATGCTGGGCCATCGTGGATCGCGAGCGAGTAAGGATTGGACTACGGCTGGGAAGGATAGGACGGATCCTAGGACGAGCTATCGTCGGAAGTGACGAATAACTCGGGAGACGCGGTCATGAATACGGTCGCAAATAGAGTCAGTGAAATGAAGGGTCCAGAGCTCAAGCTAAGAAAACTCACAAACCAGAAATCCTATGCACAAAAACAAACAAGTTAGAAAAGATGCAATGTTTATGGTGATATGAGATGCAAATGAATGCCTCTAGTATGCACTCTCCTACAACCTAGGGGTGTCCTATTAAGCTGTCTACTCTGGGTTCACACAAGGGTGAATGGGTCTCCGACTCAAGTTTAGAAAAAGTAAGGTCCCTATTCTAAATCCTGGCCATAGCCTAGGCAGTGAACGAGTGGTGCTTTCGGGGCCTTGTCCTCTGCCAAAGCAGTAGGTTGTACCGTCTACTACACCAACACGACACCGGACAAGGGGGGACAAACAGATATTCCATCCCACACCAAAGCCATAGGATGAGACACCGAGAAACGTCCTTCACAGACTATATAGGCGAACTAAGGAGAGGAGAAGATGCATGTCCTAGATGATGTATGCAAAGTATGCTTTGAGTCTTTTACTTGCAAGCGTATTAAACTGTGAGGGAAAATTTTCAATTTGTCACTAGTTTGCCTGATTTATTGATTTTGGTTGTTATGCTTTTTATTAACCAAAAGGAGAGAGCAAACATGTCTCTAATCTCTTAGGCATGGCATATACAAGAAGGGAAATAAACATGCATTGTAGCAATGAATTATCAAACAAAAGCATGTGCAAAAGTGATGACATTGCAAATGTGTAAAAAGAAAATATTCATTATACAAAGGCATGCATGCAAGAAAGACATCACTTATAAAAGGGACCACCAATGCAACGCATGGAAAAAGGCAAGCAAGGAGAAAAGCCAAAGCAAAGGAGAAACCAAAATAAAGCCGGGATCTGGTATCCCCAGCGGAGTCGCCAGTTCCTGTAACCATGCCGGCGACAGCCTCGGGATAGGCACGAAAGGCCAAATACACGAGGATCGGCAAAGTCACGGCAAAAATAAAATAAAAATGCAGGAGTCGCCACCTAGTCTATTAAAATGGAAGACGAGGAAAACCATAAAAGAATCAATTAAATCATGCATATAAAGAACCAATGGAAATGGTCTTCAAAAACCAGAAATAGGTAACGATCCCTGTTACGCACGAGGAAGGTATTAGGCACCCTCATGTGCCCGATAAATTGGTCTTCTATAGGTTTCTCATTTGCTTATGAAATTTGGCTTTTCAGCCTTTACTGTATGCCCGAGGGCGATATGCCATGCCATGCCATGCTAGGTGAGTAGTGTCTTATGCTAAAATAAAGGTGCATGGAGTGCAGGGTGTGTCTTAATGCTCAGAAGTATCGCTCATATATCGGGTCAAGTGGCGATGCAAAGATATTGCATAAATAAGATCAAGGATCTAAGTATTTTGAGCGATTTTTTCATCCTTGCTTTACTACATGCAATGTATGATCTAACATGCACAAAAGTTTGAAAACAGAATTGGGTCTTCCTGGTATATCATGGAAGAAAACCAAAGAAAACTAAAAGCAAATCGAAGCAAGAAATCATGCTAAAAACCATGCGAAAACTTGCTATGTGCTACTGAAAACAGGCTGATGCGCCTGTTAGGTGTGCCAGATTGGTGCTCCAGTCGGGTGCGCCACCTAGGTGCTCCTATGTGGGCCAGAAAGATGTGCCAAGGAAAATACCAGAAAGTCATGCAGTGCAATGTCATATAAATGCGCTTCAGACAGTTATGCTGTAAAGTCCTTGTAAAAATGGAAAATATCCTTTAAAAATGAAAGACATGCAAGTATGAGAAACTCATGGATCTTGTGCTCAAGGGTTAGTAGTCTCACACAAGGCCACATCCTACTCATGCTGAATGAAAACAAGGTTCAGCCATGTCACAGGATCATGAGCTGATGCATAGAATCTCCATAGAGGAGCAAAGTGCAATCAGCCTACCAGATGTTGAAC
>JAMKQA010005671.1:0-13847 GCA_024699735.1 Posidonia australis
TGATCCTAGTTTAGCAAACATTCATCAAACCTTTAGCAAGCATTTGGACTAGAAAGACCGAGTTTCTCGGGCGTACGAGGGTGCCTAACACCTTCCTCGTGCGTAATAGGAATCCTTACCCATCCTCTGGTTAGCAGACATCCAACCTTCACATCTGCATCCCATGCATTCGTCCTTTTGTGGTTTTCCTCGTCTTTCCGTTAAAAGACTAGGTGGCGACTCCACTTTTTCTTTTCTTTTCTTTTATCCTTGCGCCTTCGCCGTCAATGGCATGGCTGTGATCTCCTCCTCTCCACCCCCTTCCCTCCGGGTCGGGCGGTCGGTCACGGACGGACGCGGTCACAGCAACTATGCAACTTTCTTCAACGCCTCCTAGTCTGTGATAGTAACCATCTTCTTTAGGTCTATCTTGACTTTATCTTGTGTAAGAATGTGCCCCAAAATGTCAATCTCCTATTGTGCGAATGTGCACTTCTCAAGCTTAGGATAAAGCCTGTGCTCTTGTAGTTTCAACAAGACTTTTCTCAAGTGACTATCATGGCTCTCTAAAGAGTCATGATACACCACAATATTATCAAGATACATAACTACAAATACTCCAAAAAAACATTATTCATCAAATTGCAAAATGTAGTTAGAGCATTAGTTAAGCCAAATGATAAAACAAGGTATTCAAATGATCCGTAGCATGTCACACAAGTTGTCTTGGGTTAATCTGTCTCGACTATGCACACTTGATAACAGCCAAATCTCAAGTCCATCCTGGTGAAATAACATGCGCTCCCCAACTTGTCAAACAAATCCTCGACATTGGATGTTGGATATTTGTTCTTTACTGTAACCTTGTTCAATGCATGATAGTTCGCACACATGTGTAACATGTCATCCTTCTTCTTCTGGGAACCAAATGTCACACCTTGTTTTTCAAACACTAGAGAAACATGTGTGTGGCATCGAGTTGGCCCAAGCACACAACCTCAGTTTAGCCTCTTTGTCACAATTCACCCTCTCAAGAACCTTTCTAGCACAAGTGCACACTCACATTCACTTACATATTAGCACACTCACACAATCACAGTGGAAGTGTCGAGGTTATAGGGACACACCATTTCTATTTCACTTATAGAATACCCTACGAACAAGGTTGAGAAGGAAGACACAACACACTCACTCGTTGTTGTTCTTCTTTCGCACATTACATGTGTTTATATACACACGCACACTCTCTCTTGAAATTATAACACATAATTGCTTATAATCAATTCAGCCCATTACATGCACATTAGAGTTCTTATTAATGTGGTTTGACTATAACACATAATTGCTTATAATCAATTCAGCCCATTACATGCACATTAGAGTTCTTATTAATGTGGTTTGACTATAGTAGCTGTCTGTGATCAGCACACACTTAAGTACATTGAAGATTAACTTGTGCACACGAGAGTGCCTTTAAGTTTCTTTACTCGTGCACAGTGAAGCACCTTCAAGCTCCATTATTCACACACTAAAGCACATTGATTTCCACACAGTGAAGCTTCACCATTCACATGCATTAAAGCTTCATCACTTGTGCTCGACCATAACATCTACCATTGACTAGTACACAATCATGTGTCTTGAAGTCTCTTCATTCATGCACACTTATGTGTTTTGAAGTTTCTTTACTCACGCACACTAATGCCCATTCAGTACACAATCAATGTGTAACGTGACTAATGTCTAGTCAACCCACGCATGACCTGTGATCATCATAGCTTACACACATCTCATGCAATCAGTGCTTTCGTTGTAACGGTCGTTGCTTGTTCACACACGAATCCAGACAATACCTCCATCCCATAACGCCTGATTGTGTCCATGCGTCACCCGCACGTCCTACTGCCTTCTTTAGTTGTGCACGTCTTGCGCAATCAAGGCCAACACACGATCCACCTAGTCAACCATCTATGCATGGCCTACCTTGCTCAATTGCCTACACACATTTTGTGCACAATCACTTGAACCTTAACCACTTCTAACAGGTTGGTCTGTATCATGGCATTCTTTTCATGCTTGCGTTGGAAGTTTAGTTCATGCACGCATCTCCTTGCATGAACCTCACTCTTGGCTTGATGTGACACATGGGGCTTGCCTTTATAAGATGGCAAACCAACATTGTTGTATCATAATTACAATTTAGAACTGTAACCGCCAAAAAATATCACAACCATTCAACCAAACCAAACTAGACAAATAAAGTAACTGACGTGAGTAGGGATTGTGAATTTCACACATTCCTTTCTTTCGATTAAAAAAAAGCAAGTTTCTCTCTTTGTACTTCATCTACATGTATCTTTACTTAGATTTTTTTACTCATGATGATTATGCTTCATCCATGATCATCATGGTTTTAATTTTTCAAATTTGGAGGAAACAGAATGATCATGTGTTTAATAACTCTATTGCCATTTTTGGTAACCTTATTGATGATACTTTGCTTCTCCTTATTTGGTGGATAGACTACTTTAGTGTGGGAAATAATCAAGGCAACGGATCGGTTACTTCAGTTAACCTTACAAAGAATATGAAGCTAGCCGGTGAAACAATCATCTCTCCCTCCATTCCAAGGCTTCAACGATGTTGATGGCACAAGCATTGTCGATGGTGTTGTTGCTATTGTTTCAACTGAGCCCTCCACTATTGGTGAACCACATAACCCTGATAGTCCTCTAAAAAATGGTGAAGTGTTTTATGACTTATGTATAGAAGGGTATTTTAGATCAAAAAAGTATGTATACTATTGTATGCAAATGGAAACGTGACGATGGTGGAAAGCATTAGATTGAGGTATTGGAGTAAATGGTTTTAAAGTTGTGGGTAGTGATGTGAAAATTATGTATAAATAAAGGTATCATCAAGCAAATTATTCTTATGAAAAATGTATATCTATATTATTAAAAAATGAAGAATAAAAACCAAGTCAAGTAGTTGATTTCGTGAGGGATTTATGGTTCCATAGTCCCTATTGAGGATTCAAATCCTAGTGCTAACAATGATATTATCATTCAAAAAAATAAAAATAAAAATAAAGGAAAAGAATTAATAGTAAATTACTTGTTACTAGTTCTAACTTTACTTGAGTTTTATTTTACTACCTTTTACATTAAAACATGATAAATCACAACCTCAATTTTTACACGTTATAAGTCGTTTAGGTGCTTTAGTCTAATTTTCGTTGCCAAAAGCTTGTCACATGGCCAAGTGAACCATTGTATAAAGATTTGAAACAATTTTTGCCCTAATCATGTATTATCTTCTATTCTTCCATACAACCACCACCTCTTCTTCTCTATTTGAATCCTTTCTCTTATCTTCCACATAAGTTGTGTAAGTTATGGTAAAACTTCACCCACGTCCAATAGTTGTCACATTGGATAGTTGAGATGCTAGTAATGGTTGTCATTGTCTCGATGAAGCTGTTGGCGTGATTTGTGAGGAGTTTCATGTTTTACTCTTCCTTTTCCTTTGTCATACTCTTTCGTTTATGTCTTTCCTCTTCCATTAGAGTTTCAACAAGAGAGAACGAGAGAACAAGAGAGAGTGAAAGAGGGTTTCGTAAGGGTTTCAACAAATTAAGGCTTTTGTTGTTTTTTTTAAAAGGAGGTAGTAAAGTGGAACTCAGAGTCAAATTGAAAGTAGTAACAAATAATTTTCTCAAAAACAAATAATGATGTTTTATTTCAAATAATTGGTATGCATAAAAAAATGGATACATAGGATTTCATGCATTTTTTCTACGCGATATTTAAAATATATGAATATGAATAAAATATATGAATATGAATATGCTCTATACATCAAATTATAATATGAAAAACTATTAGAATATATTTGTTTATACACTGATTTTTATAATATAATATATTCTTAATTACTTTGGAAATATAAACACAACGTTGACACAAATATGGATAATACATGAATATGAAAAACGACATCTATATCGATATCCTTCAATAAAATCTATATGAATACAAATGGATATCTCATATTTGTTTGCATTCTTAGGACCAATGACCTTAGAAAAGCCACCCATAATCGTAAAGGGTATCATGTGGTGGCCTATGGAAACTTACAACTTGAGACATGTACATTAAAATAAATTCAGTATAGGTCCCCATTCGTAGGTGGTTTAAACTTCATGCTTTCTATGAAAAAATTTCAAATACCATTATAATTAGAATCGAACAATAACTTTTAAAGTAAAAAGAATAAAGATTTCTTAAATTCTACAGTTCTCAAATCACGACTATGGTGATACTCGTTGTTAGCAAACATGCATCGGAGCAGCACACTAGTTTTCTACATAACTAACCTAAATAACGAAAATTAAAAATCACGATATTGCATCTTAAAAAAATTAATCGATAATCATCACCATCATGTCCAAAATGGAGGTCGAAATCAAGTCACCTTGTGTTTCAACATTCAAAAATTCCAACATCTCCGCTTCACCTTTGTTACTTCTACCACACTCACCTCTTTTGCCAGATCTACTAGTCCTTTACCGAGGAGGCCATCAAACATCTCACCTTCGACTTTCTCGGTCTCACTAGGTGTTGGTTTTGGTAATGACAATGACAACGTAGTACCACATGGAAATCCTTTCAACATCATGATGAGAATTTCTACGACCACGACATCATCTTTAGTAGGGAATGTGGAGGCAAAATTGACAACCCTACTTGTCCTTCGAAGCTTCTTTGATGGCCTGCTTCTATTGGCATTGTGCATAAATAGTGAAGAATTAGCAGAACGAGGTCTAGTCATGCCTCTATGTTCTCTGTTGATGTATCCACATATGGCTATGGAGAGCCACCTTCCTTTTAAAACACCTATGTTGCGTTTGGTACATTAGAATTAAAATAAGTAGGAATGGAATGAACTCTATAATGGAATTTGGAATGGAATGGAATGGAATAGAATGGCTTTATTCCATTCTTGTATTTGGTATGTAAATGAAATGCAAAGTGGAATTGACAGACAATCTTTGGTTTGATTTGTTTGGAAGGAGAAATTAGAGAATGATCTATCTTCATGCTTTATAGATTGCTACTAGTTATTAGTGATGCTTGACTTCCAGTTGTATGCTTGGGCTGGAAAAGTTCCAATGGTTGGAGATGGCAAGACCCAAACAAACAGAACAAAACATCATAAATGTGAAATAATGTTGAGTTTCAGTGGTTGGAAAATAATGTATTACATAACCAACATCTACAAATGATGTATATTATAACACTTGACCTCATCCAAGCAACCACCATATAAGATTCAGAACCTCCATGTTCTTCACTAGATTCCTCCTCATCCTCATCATCCCTGAAGAATCTATCAGCAGAAACACTTAAGAGCTTGTTAATGGACATCCCCTTTCCTTTGCTGTCCTTCTTTGTTTCATACCTTCTCTTGATCTATTCGTCTAGTTTCTTCGTCTCATACCTCCCTATCATTTGCATGTTCTCATAGTTTTTCTTGGTCATCGTCGTTGCTAGCTCCTTTATGCCTTACCGGTACTCAATCATCATTAGGAAAGATAGCTTCATTATGAGATTAGCCTCTAAAAAGAGGCTAAGGAAGAGCGGTGCTTTGATTAGGAGCTTGAAGATTTTGGTGGAGTTGAGCCCGCATTGGCAGAGAAAGGAGACGTGTGGTTCGAGCTTCTGGTCTCTATTGACATTGAAGATGTTGGGGTAGACAAGGGCAAACTTGAAGAACTCCTCATCTTCGAGGCCAATGTTGCGCCAAAACTTGAGAAGCCCCTTGTAATGGTTATTGGAGTAGGCAAGGATGTAAAGGAGCTTCCCTAGCAAGACCGCTATGGCCGTAGAGAGTTTTCAATGATAGAGAAGGGAAGATTCTGGACGCAACATAGAGGGGCACAAAGGGGAGGAGAGGGGCAAAGAGGAGTTCGTTTTGGTTCAAGGGGAGGAGTTTTCTCGCAAGAGAAAAATTTCGATGGAATAAGAATAAAATTCCTTGCTTCTCGAGAATGAATGAAATTTCTATATTCAATGAGAATATGATTTCTAAGGGAATCGCTATTTCAAAGTTATTTTTGTACAAACATAGGAATTTCATTTTAATCTACTTTTTTTTATTCCATTCTAGCTTATTCCGGTTCTCATTTCAGTGTACCAAACAAAGCTTTATTGCATTTTGGTTTCAGGCAATGAAATTCTTCACCAAGTGAGACCATGATCACAGTACTTCTCTTGTAGGTTGGTGGTGGCAACGAAATTCTTCACCAAGAGGGCCCTTTGATCCACATCTTTCATGACAGGGACAGACATGTACATATAGGATTGCAACAATCTATATCGCTATATTGTTTCTTTTATCTGGTTTAAACTTTAAACATTTAATTTTGATAAAATTTCGATCATTATAGTATAAGATAATGCATTAATCATAGTAAGCATAAGTAACAGTCTGAATTTAACACAACCATAAGATTGCAAGACTTGCACGACTATATTTTATACGAAAACTTCAAACTTAACTGAGGAGATTCCTAGATGCGTCATCAATTCATCATTCACCAACCTTTATTGTCATAACCAATATTTTAATTATTATAGACTTTAAACATTTAAAATTGATTCATAACTGGTTTAAACTTTAAACATTTAATTTTGATACAATTTTGATCGTCACAATATAAGATAATACATTAATTACGATAAGCACAAGTAACAACCCAAATTAAACGTAACCATAAGATTGCTAGACTTGCATAATTAGATTTTATACAAGAACTTCAAGCTTAATGGAGGAGACTCCTTGATGCTCATCAATTCATCATTCACCAACCTCTATCATTGAATCCAATTTTTTTGTTGTTATTAACTTTAAACATTTAAAATTGATTCATATTAGGTTTAAACTTTAAACATTTAATTTTGATACAATTTTGATCATTACAATCTAAGATAACACATTAATCACGGTAAGCACAAATAATGATCCAAATTTAACACAACCACAAGATTGCAAGACTTGCAAAACTAGATTTTGTACGAGAACTTCAAGCTTAATGGAGGAGATTCCTTGATACGTCTTCAATTCAACATTCACCAACCTTTAAATTGATTCTGTAACGCCCTGTGTACTACATAACAGTACTAAGACTACGCAATCAATTAATTAAGTTAAAATAAGCAATGATTAACAATTAAATAATTAAAGCAAGCTACCTAGATCTATGTGTGGCTAAGTGGCTCCGAAATATGTACCAAAACAAGACTGCACATACAACTATGCATCTGGAAACAAAATACAAATAGAACACGTATGAATGACATTAATGACAACTAGTACACGTCCGAAAACCAAAATTCGACGAAATCCCTAAAGAACTACTAAAGTTACAAAGAAAACACCAAAACCGAAATGCCAACGTGCAATCCGAAAATCCATTTATAAGCCATACTTTCTTTTTCAAAATCCTTGTATCCTTTTCTCTGAAATTCCATACATCTTTGTAAATCACTTTTCATGCATCCCAAAAGGTAAAATCCTCCACTAGAGTCTAGCTAAAACACAATTTATTTTATATCTCAAATCATAGTAAAACCACAGTTGAAAAACCAGTTCAAATCACAAGTCTCAGCTCAGCTAGAATCTAGCTCATAAGCTAAATCACAGTTTGATTTTAGCTCAAAATCATATACACACAATCTCAACAAAACCTATCGTATCACACTGGTCATAGGTAACCGACTTAGCCATAAGCAGTTGGCAAAACTCCAACCTTGACTCTACTACAGCGTCAAGGTGAACCATCCCACGTAGGAGTTCAACCACCCCAACCACAGCCTCACAGTACTACACCGGCAACACGCATGGGGTGCGTTCTCACGATGCCCTTGGGTGCTTGAGCATCTGGGGATTCCATCTTCCGACCTGACCAGCACGAGTACTTAGGGTAGTCCAGGTCTTTCATACCTTGGGCACTACAGTACCACAACATTGTCACGAGGCTCACTCTTCGGACCAAATTTAGCAACCACACCCTAAAACTCGTCTCGATTACACAGAGGTCACACTATCTCTTGTCGATACGATCATTAGTCCACGTGGTCTTTACAAAACCTTCCAAAACCTTTTGAACTTATGCATTACTTTTTGAAAACCTTTCCAAAACTATATTATTATCAAAAGCCATTTCCAGACATTTTACATGCATTTCTAGAATCATTTATAACCATTTAACTTTAAAAATCCACTAAAACAGGCAGTTCATTCTACTAGAAAATTGCAGCTCGTGTCGACCATTCACGTCAGATGACTGAGCGGCATATTCGCACTATAGCGTCTCGCTGCTAAGTCGCACTGGTAGGCCGCACCTACCAGTCGTGCTATATGTTTTGTAGAGAAACCAGAGAAGCAGAAGCCTGAAACTCAACCAAAATTTCTACTGAAACCCGCATAAAATAATACATAACTCATAGCAACATTCATGGATCACTTCCAATCAATGCATGCCTGTCCACAGTTCTATTCACTCATTCACCAAGAATCTATGTAAAAACTTGGATAATTAACTGAAAATCCCAACTCCCAACACAAAGCATGGAAACGCATTAAAATTCCTAGGAAACATCATGCACTGCTATCGTTCTCTGAATCATACTGAATCTACTCATTTACATCAATCCCAGGCATGATTCTAGGAAGAAAAAGAGGGGAAAATGCGTGCAAATTCGTGCTTGTCAGCATTTCTCTCTGTCTTTGGTGACCTCCGATGAGCTTCAATGTTGGCCACTCCTCACCGATGAACAACCTCCACCTTCGTCGGTGGTTCTCCAACAATGCACGAACCTCCGACGAAGCCCTCCTCCCCTCACTCTCAATTCTCAGTCTCTTCTCCCTCTCCGCTCTTTCTTTCTCGTCGTCCCCCCTCCCCCCTTTAGCAGGCAATAGTTGGGCTCCTTATAGGGCCTCCATCGTTCGACAACCTCTGGGTTAGTCGAATGGCACAACAGGCAAGGCAACAAAAAATCGACAAGTTAGGCACTAGCAAGTAGCGGTAAACGCGGGCCGCAAGTGTCAGGCAGCGTTCATTGTGGCTATTGTATTCAGGACTGCGCACCGACAACTCGCGTTGGTGACTTCTGCTATGTTGGAAATATGTTTATATGTTTTGATGATAACACATGAGCTAATGAATTTTTGTGTATATTTTCAATGAAGGCAAAGTGCTCCAAAGATAGAATTGAAAAATTGTATTATTTGAGTCAATGTAATATTTTAAGTAAACAAGCAATATGTATGTATATCTGACGAGATATGTTGAAAAATTGATAAGTAAATGTATATGTAAAGTAATGTTTACAAAAGTTGTTGAAAAATCGAAGTAGGAGTCAATTCGACATACCAAATTAGGAGAAACGACATAAGCATCGGTGTTCCGAAGTCAAATATGGAGAAACAAAGAAGAAGGCAATTTGACATATCGGCGAAAAATGTCATACCGAATTAGGATATTTCGGGACATGCGACGACACTCCAAAATCAAATATAAAAATTAAAGCAGAACGTAATTCGATATACCAAGTGAAAACAGTATACCGACTAAGGAGAATTCGGCACACCAAGGTTTTTCGACATATCGAATTGGTCGCAAGTTTTAGATTAAAGAGAAAAATGACATTCTGAGAGTCAAAATGGTATACCAAAGTACTAGCCGTTTATAATCGTTTTTATAGCCGTTAGACATAAGTTTTAGTGATTCTTTAATTATAAATAGAATCTCCATGAGCCTTAGTAGGAAACACATATTAACATACTTGTGATTCAAGACATTGTACACCATCCTCTACCTATATTTCTCTCATTCTCTCCACAAGCTCTGTGTCGTAAAGATTGATCAAGAGTACTCTGTGTAAGAGGATTGCATCATCATTTGTAATGCTATAAGGAAAAGTACTCTAGCTTCTCTACGTACGAGAAGTCGAAAAAGTGGGATTTGAGTTGGTAAAACTACTAACACAAGTAAGTATTTGCTTTTAAGAATAAGGAAAAATCTCAAGAGGGTTCTTGAAGAGTGGAGTAAATCGAAGTTTGGTCGAACTACTATAAATTTATAGTGTCCTCATTTTCTCTCTTCTCCTTCTTTGTACGTTTTAATGTAACATTCAATTTTCTATCGTTTACATGTTGTTTGCTTAATTTTGTCAAAATAAAATTAAAATTGGCTAAGTTAAATTAAAAATTATTGTAATTCTCTATTCACCCTTCTCTAGAGAAGCCTCTCGATTCTTCACACTGGTCATCCGTGCTTGGATGGTTTGCTTGGAACCTACACCTTCTATAACCGCTAACTTTACCGCCTATTAGGTCCGCTTAACCTAGTCTGTACAGAGACAAAGAGAGAACACAAATCAATCCAGGAAAAATAAACTTACATTCATCACAATCACCAATAACATCAAGTCCAGCTTATCCAGGTTATATAACAACGTCACAATTATAAAATACATTATTTCTGGATTTCTAGATACACTCTATAGTCGATCCTAGATGTTACAGATTCAATTGTTATAAACTTTAAACATTTACAATTGATTCAATTTTTGATCATTGCATGTTAACTAGATAAGATGAGAAAAGCGATACTCTAGTCCCATTTAGTAAATGGTATAGATTCAATGTTGCCACAAAATTTCAAGACTAGTCCAACTAGAATTTGTTTGAGAGTTTCTAAACTTAGCCAAGGAGTTTCTTTCATTCACGTTTTACAAGTTAGTTGAAGGATATATACAAATATACTAATATGTACATGAATATAAAGTTTAAACTTTGAACATATTAAGGATCCGAACAAATGAACTGCATGAGAGATAAAATATCTTTATTATATTTTTTTATAGGGCTGGGATTTCCTGTTCGCACCTACAACTATGTTAGTGGTAGGTACCTTTTTTTTTTTTTTTAAATAAATATATGAGAAAAAATCATATAGATGTATTTATTAGATATCTATAAATACATGTTGAAAATTTTCATTTAAATCAAACAATTATTAACTCTTGATCTAAATGTCTTAAAATTCAACAGGTTTTGTTAATTTTTAACTTTTAAAATTTAGATTAAAAATTAATAGTGAATATAACTTAGATTAGAATGAAACTTTAGTACGTAGTAGATTATCTTATAGATTATTAACTAACCATATAATTAGATTTTATTTTGAAAATTAAAAAGAATGAGTGCCTGTAGGTAAAATTCCTTATTAATATTTTATTCTTATTAATATTTTTACTAATACACATATTGGTCTAGGTATTAATATGTACGTTTTTTAAATAATGCGTGAAAAAATACAATTCAAATATTTTTTCTCCAAAATTTTTACAATATATAATGGATTATATGGAAAATTGAAAGCTTCTTTTCTGAATCAAAGTTGACACTTGACAACTCTGCAACAATAGATGGACAAAACCTATATAGTTACCTAAATAATATATCACTAGTTAAATAAAGATCACGATACAAAAGTCTAATATTTTTGGTGACGCTTATTGAGATTAACTTTTGAAAGAAAAATTTTATTCCTAAAAATTTGAAACAAACATCATTTTTTATGCTAGATTATTTCAATGTATTAGTTTCTTATTTATGCATAAAAGTTTTCAAAAATATTAATTTCAAAAAACTATGGAGACTTGTTTTGCAAAAAATGTTGTTTATAATGATGATTCTTTTTCCAAAAAGTTAAATTCAAGAGAACCTAAACATTAGCTTCCTTCTCTTAACCACCACAAGATGAGAGATAGAGTTGTCAACGGGTCGGGTTGAAGGTATTGGGTTATGGATTAGGTGATAATCCGTTTTTTCAACTCTTGACTTGTAACTTGGCCCAACTCATTTGGAGAAAACGGATTGAATCGAGTTAACAAGTTAAAACTGGTTAAATGTTCATCTAAAAAAAATTATACCTAAAACTTTAGTAATTTTATACAATAGAAGAGGTAAAATTCCATTATCTCTAACTAAAAATGCTTCATAATACTTTACAAGCTTACTCATCTAACAAATTCAATATTCTATAAGCATTTAAATAATAATTAATCAACATCTAATTAATTAAGATATAAAATATATATCATTATTCAATGCTAATGGATTTACATGTTAACAAGTGGAGTGACATGTTTCACATATAACCTGATCCTTTAAGATTTTATTAATAGGTTGGAATCTAACAGGTCTTAATGGACTTAGGGCCTGTTCGGATGGATTAATTGTAATTTTGAAAATACATTTTTTTACTTTCTTTGTACGTACAAAAACTATAAAAATTGTGATTTAAAAAAGTATTTGATTGAAAATAAAATTGTTCAAAAACTGTGGTTTGAAAAGTTTTTGGTAGTTGTTTGGAATAAGTCATCCCAACGACCATTCTTGTTGTCTACACCCATTCTTCATCTCTTCTCCACCACCACTAACCGCTGAAGTCAACCTGCTATGTCTGTCGGCGACCATCCTATTCCCATCACCAAACAACGTCTTTGTGTCTCCCGATGAGTCACCAACGTCACTACCCAAACCTCCTCTTCCTCCTCCACCTCCTCTCCCTTTTCTCATCCACCACCACTTCGCTAGCTCGATGCCTCTTGTCCCATCGGGACTCGCTCTTAGAGCTGAAGGTCAGGTTCTGTTCGTCCACCAACGCCTCAAAGCTCGATTCTTGGGCATCTGGGCAAGATTGCTGCAGTTGGGAGGGTGTAGGGTATGATCCCATTTTCGGTGAGGTAACCGATCTTGACTTTAGTGGCTAGTCCATCTTCAGAGAGGTCAGTGCCTCCCTCTTCAACCTCATGTCCCTCCAAACCCTCGATTTGTTGCACAACTATTTCGGTGACTTTGCGTTTTCCATTCCTACATTGTCTCATCTGAGCTTGAGAGGTAGCTTGTAACATCTATGCCTGGAATTTTCCATTTTATATAAACCATGAATTTCTTGTAATTATTGTATATGGTTTATTAATGGTTAATTCAGTTTGAGTTGTTTGGTTGTGGTTCTTCCCTGTGTGTTGTGCCCTTGATTTCTCGCCTGTGGTGTGTTTCTGTGGCCAGTGGGTCGGTTCTGTCTCGAGAACCGTGCGTGTGGTAGACCCACTTGAGCCTTGGGCTTTGGGCCTTGGTCTTTGGGCTTGGCACCGTTGGAAAGGGGAGCAGGAGCACGTAGCCCGTGACCTGTTGCATCTTCCTCCGGATCCTGTGAGCCCTAGCGGGGGAGAGGGAGCTGCTCGACCCGTCCCCTCCGTCCAGCGCTGGTGCAGCTGTGAGCGCCGGCGGGATTCCAGGATGGCAGGCACGCGGGAGGGCTTAAGAGGAGGTGGTGCGGTGGCTGTGTTGGAAGCCACGAGCCGCGAGCGGGGAGAACCTGTAGGAGGGCGTGAGGGAGTGGGAAGGTTGAGGAAGGGCGCGGCCTGTGGAGGTCGTGTGAGCTGAGGAAAGCTTGCACCAAGCCTCGCCGTAGCGCGTAGGGCACGCGGGGAGCTCACCAGAGCCTGGTACGCGTTCCCGTCTCCTCTCCTTCTTCTTTTGCTGAGTTTGCCAAATTAGGGCAAAAAAATTGGGATAATGCATGAACATCATGATAAAATGTGTAGAATGATGTGAATGTGTTAGATAGCATGTTTAGGATGTAATCATGCTATTTTATGGGATTTTGTGTGGATTTCGTGAGTGTGGTGAAAGCATGCTAAAATGATGCGTTTTGAGCTTTATGGCTTTATGATTTTTGTTAGAAAAGCATGCTCAGTGGATTTTTGATTTGTTTGAGGGGTTTTGAA
>JAMKQA010005672.1:0-14153 GCA_024699735.1 Posidonia australis
AAAAAATGAGATTTTATAATGATCAGTGTAATTATGACATTTATTAGGGTTCAAGATGCAAGATTTATAGTGAAAACTCATTTTTTAATTTTCTAGAGGCTTTATGCAAAAGGTCAGGACCTAAATGTAAAGAAAATTTGATTTTTATGATTTCCAATGTGATTTTTAGATCTTTCAGGGTTCAGAATGCAATTTTACAGGGGAAAACTCATTTTAAAATGTTTCTAGGGTAAATGCAAATGTTTGGGACTTAAATGCAAGGAAAATAAGAAAATAAGGGCCTAAGCTTGATAAAATATTCATGAATGCATTAAAAGGGGAAAAAAAGATACAAGGGATTATATGCAGATTTTGCATAGAAAAGAAAAGAACATAAAGTATTTAAAAAATCACAGGGGCTAACATGCAAATTACAAGACCTAAATGTAATGAAAAGGACCTAACTGTAATAAACTAAGGACCTAATAAAAATAATCTAGACCTATAGGGGGTTGGACCTAAAGACTTTCTATTCGAAGATCGCCGGAGAATCACTGGCGCTCTTCCTCCGACGATGCAGCAGCGGCGATTCCGTGCAGGTGGATGACGAGAGGCGGTTGAGGAAGCTCCGATGGGCCACGACGACAATCTCCGGGAGGCTGGGCAAGGCTGGGGAGGCCTGACGCCTTCCCCCCACCTCACGCTCCGGCGAGATTCTCTGAACGGTGACGGAGAAGACAACGGCGCGGCGCAGCAGCGCTCCGGCGACTTGAGCGGCGTGGGGACACACTGCGGACCTCTGGAGCGGCGCGAGGAGTTTTTCGATGGCTTCAACGAGGGTTGGGGTGGCCTAGGTCACTTCCCCCATCCCCTGCATCGACGACGGTGGCTGCAGTGGATCGTCGGGATGCAACGACGATCTTGGCAATGAGATGGAGACCCTCCGGGGTTCATGGTCATGCGGCGAGCCCTCCGGAGCGGCGACACTGAGTGGGGACGTCCGGAGCTCCATGGTTGACTCTGCGGTGTAGGTCGACGGTCCGTGGTGACAGGATCGGCAACGGCGTTGGTCGTGAACTCCGGGAGGGTAGAGAAAAAGAGGAGAAAAGAAGAAGCTGGAGGAGAGGAGAAGAAGAGGGAGGAGAGGCCCACTAAGGGCCTCGCCTAAGGTCAGGAGGCCCGAGGCCTTCCCCATCGTCGGAGGGAATGGCTGACGGCGCGCAGGAGGCTTAGCTTCGCCGCGACTCGTCCCAGGGAGCCTAACAGGTTCTACAAGGGTATACAGAATTGAAATAGAAAGGGAAAAGGGGGGAAGTACCTAGCTGGCTGTCCTGTGGTCTCCGGTGGCATTCGACGGTAGCGCGCTCCAGCGAAGCTTTGATTGGGGCTCTGGGTTGCGAAAAGGGAGGTCACTCACGTTGGGAGGTCAGGGTTCCTCTTCTGGTGGACTAGGTATCGAGGGAGGAAGGTTTGGCTTGCTGGAGGGGAGGCTTCCTTCCGTTGACTGTCGGCGGTGAGGAGCTTTTAAGCTCCGGTAGAAAGCTTCTCCACCGTCGATCCTCCCCCTGGATGGCCTCTGTGCCATGGGATCGACGACACCACCGAAGAGGAAGGCCCGGTGATCGCGGATTCAAGGATTCAACCCCGGAGATTCAGGGATTAGCTGCGGGATCCCATGCCCTGCGCCGCTTTTGCTATCACGCTAGGCCTGCAACGACGTCGGCAAGCTATCCCCTGGCATCCCTGACATCACTAAGCCACACCCTGCCATCCACCACCTACCACGATAGGAGCCACCACCAAAACCCTCTCAACCTTATTCAGCTAGACCCTAGGGGGGGAGTTTTCGCGAGAAAAAGAGAAGAGAGAACCCAGAAAACTTCCGCCGGAGCTCACCCGAGACCAGTGAACCCAACACTCAAGCTTCGATCAACCTTCTCTTTCCCACCTCCAACAAACACTCTCGGTCCTCCCTTAAGCCCCCCACACACTTCCACTCCGTCTCCAGCCCATGGCAGCCTTCCAGCCTCTCACCAGAGTGCCTCGCTTGTCGATGCCAGCGACGCTCCACAGGACAACAATAGGTAACATTCCCCTCCTATCTCATTAAAGGACAATCCAAGAGTATATATTTTATTTTTCTGCACCTTTTTCGTGTGGTTTTCCCCATTATTTCGTTGCATCCCGCATTCCTTCCCGTCGACGGTCAACCCACATCGGCATGAGGCTCTGGCCCTTGAACGCCTGGCTTGACCTGTTTCGACAGCACCTTTCCTCTCCCTTTCACTCTCCAGAGCCGCTGAGTCGTCCTCCCCAGCTTGAACCTCCTGTGGAGCCTCGCCAAAGACAGGCCGGCATTGACGTCGGTGACGTGGGGTGGGGAGGATAACCCCCTGCATCTCATTGGCTTTATTGCATTCTCATTGTTTCATGGTAGTTCCCCTGAGCTCCCAGGTGGCCCTCGTCGTCCGGTGATGCTCCACCTTCCAGGGAGGAGGTGATGAAGGAGGCAAGTCTGGCCCCCTGTTACGCTTACGTGCCTCGATAGTGCGCCCCACATGTGCATATCGTTCAAGGCTTAAATGGTGTCAGGTCCTACCAAGCCAAAGCCTCACCATCCCTGTCCAGGCACCCCAGCATGTTTCGTCTTTTCAACGTGGGTTTACTCTCTGGATTGCTCGAGTCCCTTGATTTTGATTTGGTTTTCTCTTATGTCATGGTTTCCTTGACTCTTAGCACATGCATAAGCCCTAGTATGACTTTCCCCCTACACCTCGATGGCTACTCCATAGTCGTCCTTGTGTGGCTAGGGATGAGGCAATGATGGCAAATGGCCATGACATCTCTAGGGATGCGCGTTATGGCTGTGCGAGTGACATGCGCGTAGCACATGCGTGGGTCATCCAGGGATAGAATCTGGCCCAGCCTAGCCATGGGTCCCACATTGTTTCCATCTTATGTTTTGCTTTATGTTTTCCTGTTTTGATTGCACTTTTCTTTTAGCTTTGGTTTGATTCCTTAGCCATGTAGTCCATTTCTCTTACATCATCCAGATAACCCCATTAATCGGCATCTAAGTGCTTACATTTCCATGCACATGAGCGAGATTCCGAGAAAGACCGATTCGTCGGGCGTGCGGGGGTACCTAATACCTTCCCCGCATTTAATAGGAGTCCTTACCCTTTCTCTGGCTCACAATGATCCATGTGTCGAATCCATTTGGCATGAGTCATCTTATTTCGCATTTGATTTTGAGTTTTAATTTTCCAATATGGTTTCCCTCAACTTCTCGTTTTAAATAGACTAGGTGGCGACTCCACGTTTTTACTTTCATATCGCTTCCTGGTGTTTTCGAGTCGCTTTTCCCATCCTTAGAATCGTCGGATTCGCTGTGGCCCTACTAACTCCCATGCGATCACGATCACGTGGGGAGTGCGGTTTCCCTTCGCCGGTATGGTCACAGGAACTGGCGACTCCGCTGGGGAAAAACAGACTCCGGCTTTTGTTTTTAGTTCTTTCTCGCTTGCATGGTTTTCCTTGTATGCACTTGATATGTTATGCTTTATGGATGATGTATGTTTTACTTTACACCAAGATAACATGTCCACATCACAATGCACATGCCATGATATATACTTTATGGTTGGGTTGATTGTTTTTTGTTTCTCACTATCATGATGCACGACACTTGCACATGCTATGATCATGCATTTTGCTTGTTGTTTGCTTACTTGCTTGCCTTACTTGTGTGTTTTCTTCCCTTTTTGCATTTGACATGACTAGGACAACAGAGACATGTTTGCATTCCCCTCTTGGTTTAAAATAAACACACAAGCTCAGAAAAACAATTAATAAGGCAAAACTAGAGACCAATTCGAACTCTCTCCCCTCTGGTTAATAAAATACAAGTAAAAGACACAAAGGCATATTGCATGATTGAACCATATAGGAGCATGCATCTCTCTCCTCTGATTCCACCTATAGTCTGCGAAGGCCAGTTCTAGTCCTCTTGTTCTATTGCTTTGGCGTAGGATTTGATGATGAGCTGTCCCTCCTTGTCTGGGATTGTGTCGGTATTAGTAGAGGGTACAGTCCATGCTTTGGCAGGGTCGAGGCTCCCAACGCACCACCGTTCCACAGTTTTGGCGTGGGACAGAACCTTACTTTCTGCCTTGAGTCAGAGACCCATTCACCCTGAGAGCATCCGGAGTAGACAGCCTCCTAGGAAACACTTAGACATTGAGAGAGTGCATGCTAGTTGCATCCATGTGCATGTGTGTCATTCATACCACTTAATTAATATTACATCGCTTGTCCTCAGGTTTTGATACCTACTCCTGTCTCTTTTATCCACAGGTTTGCGCACGAGTCCTTTGACCTGAGCTCGAGCACCCCCTTCTCAGTTTCCTTGTTGTGTGACACCCGTTCTCAGCCTTCCCCGAGCTTTTGTGGCTTCCGACGATAGCTCGTCATAGGATTCGTCCTTCCTTTAGCTACCATAGCCCTATTCGCACTCGCTCATGTTCTTCCATGGCCCAGCGCGTCAGCGAGGCTCTTTCTGTTGTCACCTCTGAGGGTATCGCCACTTCGACCCCCTCGTCTCTTTTCCTGACTTCCTCAGCTGTCTCTTCACCCCATGTCAGCCTCTTCCGAGCCCATGGGGCATCCTTCCCTTTGGTCTCGGGACACTAGCAGACCCTGTCCGGTTTGGAGCTCGTCACTGAGTTGATTGCAGTGACTGCCACTCAAGCTCCGGAGCTGCCGGTGTCTCTCCCTCTGATGGGCCCATCTGTCTTGACTAGCCAGCCCGCTACGGTAGTCTCCTTGGTAGGAACTGTCCCTTCTGGACAGTTTGCTCCCCTCTTGCCTTCTGTTGTGTCAGCTCCATTGACAATCCCGTCCCTCGGTACTGCTACCAATGGGAGCCCAACCGTGCAAGCTCAGTACTTCTTGGCCCTCGCGTAGAAGCTATAAGTCATGGCACTCTCACTGGACTCCTCACTGCTCCCAGCTTCTCCTCCCCTTGAGGTGTCGTCGCCCTCGGCTTTGGTGCTCCATTCTGCATCCACTGCACCTCCCCGGCTGTCGCCCCAGCTCCTTGCTAGTCAGGCGACGGGGGTGTCGATCCTGCATCCTTCACATTCATCTCATTCTTCACAGCATGCATCTCCAGCACCTGGTGGTCAACCCCTCGACCTAGCAGGGACGCAACACTCCCTCGTCCTACTGCCTGGACTCACACCAGGACAGCAGTTGCCACCCACAAACTCTGCACCACTCACGGCACAGCATACTGCCTACCCTCCATCCCTACATCAGACATAGTTTCCCCCATGCATCTCGCACCACACCACTCACCCGCACGGATATGCCAGCCATCATGCCATGACACTAGGTGGTATGATGGTGGATTCAGAGGAACACCTCGATGCGACCCACACAGCATACGCGGTACCCACCCAAGTTGCGTCAGTCTCAACAGTAGCGACCCTAGATGCCCTCCTTTCCAGGATGGGTGATTTGGAAAGAGCACTTCGACAAGTGCAGGGTAGGGACCGCCAGTCTTTTTATTTCCAGGACCTCTATTATTTCCCAAAGGCAACTCTTTTGTCTAATTTCCAAGTTTCAAATTTCAAAAAGTACAATGGAAAAGGCTGCCCAATCTCTCATCTGAGGGCATACTGTGGAGACCTCGCTCAGCTCCAGGCTGACAAACGGTTGTTGATCCGCTTGTTCCAGAAGAGTCTCTCCTCTGCCCAGCCTTGAAGTGGTTCACTTCTTTGGACATGGCGACCATCCGAACTTGGAACGACCTAGCCTAGGCGTTCTTGGAGCAGTATTCCTTCAACCTCGACCTAGTCCCCAAAAGGGAGGACTTGGCCGCCACCAAGATGAAGTCCTTCGAGCTGTTTGGAGAGTACGTCAGGCGCTAGCGTGTGCTTGCCTCACAGGTCAAGGATAGACCCTCTGACGAGGAGTCTATCGAAATGATCATCTGTGGGGCATAGCCAGCCACAGGGGCTTTGCTTAGTGTAGACACCCGATTTTGAGGTGACTCATAGATAAGCTTTCCACATGTTGCTTTGGATGTGGCAAACCTAATCCCATTAGCTAAACCGACCACAAACCTAAAGCAAGTCCGCAGCCCAATTAGAAATCCAGACAAGTAGGGGAGAGCACCAAGTTAGAGCACCAATGTGGAGTACTTAGCTGGAGCACCTAGCTGGAGCATCAAGCAAGAGCACATAAGTGGTGCACTTAGCTGGAGCACCAAGCTGGCACACCTCTCTGGCGCACCAAGCTGGCGCGCAGCCACTTCTCAGAGTGCTGACTGCTGGCTTTCCACCTCCCATGGCTGTTACCTCCACCAACGAATATGCCATGGAATCTTCCCAGGCTCTTTGTTTACGAGGCTGCTTGCATTCCTAGGAGTTACCCATGAGAAATCCCTATAAAAAGACACCCATAGGCAACCATTTAAGGGGGCTGATCATCTTGAGAGAAGTTAGAAACACCTTGAAAGAGATCCAGTGCAAACACCTGCAAGCTAGTCTAGTTTCCCCAAGCCTTCTTTTGCATTCTGAAGCATTCTCAGCCCTTCCAAAGCAACAAAGGATCTTATTATCTTTGATATTTCAAGAGAAGGAACACCTTCGACAAGGTAAGTCCTCCATGCATTCCTTTGCTTTTGTTTAATTCCTGCATTAGATAAAATATGCCATGCACCTCATAAGCTGATTTTCTTCTTGTTGCTTGCATGAGTTTCATGATGAGATAATCACCCCATGTATAAGATATTCTACATATAAAATCTGAATAAAAATTCTGCACTATAATATTCCAGCAAGTGATCTTTCTTTTTTGTTTCTTTGCACAAGAAATCTTTGATTCATGCATATATATGCAAGGATATGTAATAGACATGTTCTGTATGAAGTCATCACTTGCATATGGTTTGTCAAGCTTATTTTTCTCATGCATATTCTTTAAGATCCCATCCAAGTACTTTCAGCCATGAACCCATGATTTTATATGATTTAGAATCAAATGATAAAAGACATTCATTTGTTAGTGTTTCATCATGTTTTAGCCTTTTATCATATGCATAATTAATCTGGTTAAGAAATCGTCTCTCTGAATCTAGACCAGAATTTTGGATCAGATTGCAGTCTGATCCAGATTTTCTAGGGAGCACCATTCTGGAGCATCTAGCTGGCGCACCAAACCAGAGCACCACTTTGGTGCACCAGCTGGTCAGAGAGCATATCATCCTTGTCTGCATCTCCATCTGCATAGTTTCTCGGATGATTTTGACTCTGATTTTCTTGGTGTTGATTCTCTGTCCTTGCTTGCATGTTTTCAACCCAAGATGACACTATTTTCGAGACTTTTGCGCTTTGCATACTTAGCCTATGGATGGAAACTGGTAGGCTGATTGCCCCTTGCTCCTATATGGAGATTCTTATGCATCAGGCCATGATCCATGTGACATGGCTGAACTTGGTTGTTTTCATTTGGCATGAATAAGAGTGTGATCTTGTGTGAGGCTTGCAACCTTTGAGCACAAGGTCCATATATCTTCTCATGCTTTGGTTTTTCTATCATGTTTTCTTGAGTTTACAAGGACTTTACATTGCATAGCTTTCTGAAACGCATTTATATGACATTGCACTGCATGGTTTTCTGATATTTTCCATGGCACACGTTTCTGGCCCACATAGGAGCACATATGTGACGCACCAGACTGGAGCACCAGTCTGGCGCACCTAACAGGCACATCTGCCTGTTTTCAGTAGCACATAGCAGGTTTTCATATGGTTTTTAGCATGCTTTCTCGACTAGATTTGCTTCTAGATTTTCCCTGGTTTTCTTCCTTGATATATCCAGGAAGACCCTTTTCTATTTTTGGCCATTTCCATGCATATTAGATCATACATAGCATGTAGTAAAGTAAGGATGAAAAGTCGCTCCAAATACTTAGATCCCTGATCTTATTTATGCAATATCTTTGCAACGACACTTGACCCGATATATGAGCGATACTTATGAGCATTAGGACACACCCCTGCACATCATGCACCCTTATTTAGCATAAGACACCAAGCATGGCATGGCATATCGCCCTCGAGTGTACAGTAAAGGCTGAAAAGCCGACATTCCATATAAGCAAATGAGAAACCTCTAAAAGACTGATTTATCGGGCGCACGAGGGTGCATAACACCTTCCTCGTGCGTAACAGGGATCCTTACCTATTTCTGATTTTTGAAGACCTTTTCCATTGGCTCTTTATATGCATGATTTGAATTATTCTTTTATGGTTTTCCTTGTCTTCCATTTTAATAGACTAGGTGGTGACTCCTGCATTTGCATTTTTATTTTATTTTTGCCGTGACTTTACCGACCCTCGTGCATTTGGCCTTTCGCGCCAAAGCCCTGAGGCTGTCATCGACATAGTTACACTTAGCCTCCAGCCTATCACCACTTTCTCCTCTCTGACTAAAGCCCGCGCCCATGTGGAGGGCTCGCTATGAAGTGGAAGCTTCCCCACTCTCACTGCGTTCGCCAAGCAGGCAACCACCTCTAGCCACAATGCTGGCACCAGCAACAATAGCAACAGCAACGGCTCCAGCTCCAGCTATCCGAAGAGCAGGGATCCCCTGAAAAGCACCGTTGCGTACCTTGGGTCCCCTGCTCTACCTGTGAATGTGATGGGTCCATCGGCTCAAAATCAGGTAATTTATGCACCAACACGTAGGACACCCCACATCACTACCACCGCCGAGCCAGTGTATCCCGTAGCACCGGCAAGGCAAGGACAACACCTCCTACATGGAAGGCCCCGACAACTCAACCGAGATTTCACCCTACTCGTCGAGCCATTGAGCACCATCCTTCCCAAGGTGTAGTCGCTCCTCAGGTTCCCAGATGTTCGCCCACCGTCGAATCCATTGTCGGCGTGGTATAAAGAGAATTTGTACTACAATTACCATCGGGCCCTGGGGCACTCGACGGACAACTGTTTCACTCTCCAGAACGCTATATAGGACCTCATTGACCGCAAGGTCATTGTCATCGCTT
This sequence comes from Posidonia australis, assembly GCA_024699735.1. Lineage (NCBI taxonomy): Eukaryota > Viridiplantae > Streptophyta > Magnoliopsida > Alismatales > Posidoniaceae > Posidonia > Posidonia australis. The sequence continues at coordinate 9,059 of JAMKQA010005672.1, forward strand.
CCGCCAACACGAGCACAGCCACACCCGAACATTTTCAGTCAGCCTCTCCCTCAGCACCCCATTCGGGAGCACCCGGGACCTCAGGGGTTCACTGCCTCTTTCCTATTGAATCCAGCTCTTCCTAGCTGGATCCGTTCGATCTTATCCACCTTGCCTCTGAATCGTTCCCGTCTCAGCAGTATCTTTCCTTCCTCTCCAGTTCAGAGTCCGTTGTCGGCATGATTCACCTGGCCGCCAAGACAGAGTGCGCGGTCGCTTCGCTTACCATGCAACTTACCCCAGCTCAGCATATCTGCCTTGAAGCCAGCTCCTACCCAACCCATCCAGTTAGCGGCCTACTCCACCATCCCTCCCACCAGCCAACCATTGGCCTGGCTAGAGTTGGTAACTTGTACTCCCCTGGTTATTAATTTGATTTGGAATACCCACCGAGTACTGTACGATTATGCCACAGAAATGTGTGCAGAAATCATGCGGTCCGGAGGGGTGTACAAGCTCCCAACTCCAGTCCCCAGGGCAAGCCACCCAGTGCCTCCTCCACCTCAGCAAGCAAGCCAACCCCCAAGCTCGCCACCGAAGAAATTACCTCTAAACCCTCCACCAACACTACTAGTAAATGCCCGGATGATCTCACCTCCCAGCTCAAAAAGGTTAAAGCCGACATATCCATTTGGGACCTCATCCACACATCAGTCGAGCATCGGGAAGCCTTCCTCAGGGTATTCTAGGCGGCCCATGTATCCCCCACCATTGAACCCACAACCCTTGAGAACATGGTAGGCATGATCGCAACGCCGTGGGTCATCTCCTTCTCGTCCCAGGAGTTGCCCCCGGTGGGAACCAATCACAACCAATCGCTGTTTGTCACTATGCAGTTCCAGAAGTTCCGAATTCCCTTGACACTGGTTGATAACGGCGCAGGTCTAAACATCTTCCCCTTGTGCACCGCGAGTATAATCGGATTCAAAGCCGAAGACATCATGCCAACCGTCAAAGGGATGACGTCTTTTGACAACAGGCACCACGACATGTTGGGGGTTTTGGTCATTCCTCTGACTATCGGTTCGGCTCAGTTCGACGTCGAGTTCTACGTTGTTGATCTCGAACCTGCTTCCAATCTCCTTCTTGGGCGCCTTTGGCTGCACAAGCATCAAGTCATCTCGTTAACCTTGCACCGTATGATCAAGTTCTACTATGGCGACGACATTGTTGTTCTCATGGTAGAAAACTTTGAGAGGGACGGGGTTGACACAGTCTCTTTGGTCGATCTGCAGATAGTCCACTTTGATACCAAGCCATTGGATGTACTTTATCATGTTAACCGCTTCGAACCGATCAATTTTGTTCTGGAATTCGAGTGTGTTAGCTTCTTGTCTTTTCATAGCCACCCTCTGTTGATGGTTGAGAACCTTTGTCACCGATGGGGGTACGAGAAGGGAGCACCACTTGGGCTATACATTCAAGGGATCATAGAGCCCGTCGAGGTGGATGAAAGAAGAGATCGCGAAGGACTTGAATACCCAGGACCACGAGGAGGCGCGCGCAGGCACCGAAGTTGTTTGTCCCTTGGGATTTGACTAACTTTGTTAGTGTAGGTGTGATGGACCCGAACAGGAATCCCTCCCTAGTCATTGCAGTGCAGCAACAGCAGAGTCCAATAGAAAACATCGAGTGGGTTTGCATTAAGGATTATTACACGGATGAAGATACCTTGAGCACAGTTGAGCCAGACCCTGCATGCAGAACAGAGCAGCAACAGGCAGTAGTCCCAACATCCCCTTATCTAGCTTTGCTACCCCCAACAGCAGCAGTTTCACAGCCACAGTCAGTCACAGTCGCAGCAACAGCACAGCCACAATCAGTCACAGTCGTAGCAACAGCACAGCGATAGTCAGTCACAGCAGCAGTAGTATCCCAGCCATAGTAAGTCACAGTCACAGCAAGAACACAGCCACAATCAGTCACAGCAGCAACAATATCACAGCCATAGTTAGTCACCATCGCAGTAGTATCACCGTCACAACCAGTTTCAACCACAACAACGGCACAGTCACAGTCAGTCATAGTCGCAGCAGCAGCAACAGCATAAACACAGCCAGTTTTAGTCACAACAGTATCACAGCCACAGTCAATCGCAGCAGTAGTACAGCTGTAGACACCCCGATTTTGGGGCGGTTCGGAGGTGTATCCCCCTGAAGATGTTGCTTTGGATGTAGCAGGCTTAACCACTTTTGAACCCTATTTGACATTTTAATTAGCCCGAGATCATCGCACAAATCGACCACAAACCTACAGTCCAGCAGCTAGGTTGGCGCACTCATCTGGCGCACCATGCTAGCGCACAGTCACTTCTCAAGCTGCTGGTTGTTGGCTTTCCATCTTCTGTGCTTGTAATCTTCACTTGTGAATATTCTTCACGAATCTATACAAGGCTGTTGAGTTTCGAAACCTTTTGCATCCCAAGGAGTTACCCTTTCATTCTCTTTAAAAGGCCCTCCTTGGCAACTCATCTCTCTAAGCAAGTCACTTAGCAACTTAGCAACCAGCACCCTAACTTCCAGAGCACATTCCCTTGCATCCCTGAGCACTCCCAATCGTGTCCAAAGCAACAAGGAGGAGATACCTTGAGCCATCCAAGGAGGAGACATCATAGGCAAGGTAAGTTCCTTCACTCATTTCCATATGGATTTTACATGATAGAACCTGCAACTAGGCTGATATATTATCTATATAGTGATGTCCTCTCGTATCTATTTGTGTTATTGTGGATGTTCATGATGCTCCTTTCTATATGTTCATTGCTTCTTTGTCATGATAATTTTTCACTGTGTGATCTTCATTTTAACAATGAATCATAGTCCTATGTGACCACATGCTATGGAACATGAACTGTAATGCGTCCTCTTTATATGTTTTATCATTTACGCATGATCCCCAAGTCAACTAAATCACTGCATGAATCATAAACCCATCAACAGTAACTGCAGTCTTTGTAATCCATGAGCATGCATGGCTTGAGGAGAAGAGTGATAAGAGGGTTTTTATGCTTATTTATTTAACATGATTAAGTTCTTTGGCATCTAGGTTAATGATCTGAGTAGTCAGTAACCTAATTAGTTGCATACATCTGGTCCAGACTCTGAGAACAGACTGCTGTCTGAAACAGAGTATCTGGAGCGCACCAACCTGGTTACAGGGTGCAAGTAACCAACTTTGCATCATTATCTGCATGCTATTCTGATTCTCTTGGACTTTGATCTTTCTGATGTTTGTTCTCTGATATATCATGATCATTTATGCATAATTTCAACATATAATAGCACTGTTTGTTTTAGTTTTGCATCTAGTGAAGTCAGCCTGCCATTAGGGTCGGGTGAACTGGTTGCCCCATGGACTCTTGTTTGGAGAGTTCTTATGCAACAGTCCATGATCCAGAACCGGGTAGCATGGCTGAAACTCATTAGCTTTATTTGGTGTAGGAGTTGTGTGGTCTTGTGTGAGGCATATTGCCCTTGAGCACAAGACCCATATCATGTTTTCTTGGGTTTCCTCTTTCCTTTATGACCTTTTGGAAGAGGGGAAAACTCACTCACATGTGATCAGGTGTTTTAGATGTCTATGATGCATTTTCAGATGATTTTATACATGTTTGCAAGATTTTGTATCGCATGGCACATTAGTCTAGCTTATTATCTGATCTGCATTCTCATAAGCACACATAGATGGCGCACAACATAGGCGCACATAGGTGGAGCACCAGACTGGCGCACCTAGCTGTTTTTCACTACACACAGTAGTTTTTTGGCATGGTATTTAGCATGATTCTCGGTTTTCTTTGCCTTTGGTTTTCTTTGGGTGTCCTCCTGGATATATCAGGAGGACTCCAGTCTGTTTTCATCCATTTTTATGCTTGGTAGCTTAAGTTTTGCATATAGCAAAGTGAGAACGAAAGCCACTCAGTGTTATTTGATCTTTAGTCATATTCGTGCAATATCTTTGCACCGGTATTTGATCCACCACTTGGGTGACCTTTCTGAGCATTAGGTCACATCCTACAGTCCCTCTACCCATGTTTAGCATAAGGCACCACTTGCATGTAACATTGCATGGCATATCGCCCTTGGGCGTACAGAAAGGGACTGAAAAGCCAACATTCCATATAAGTAAATGAAAACCAATGAACGATCGATTTTTCGAGCGCACGAGGGTGCCTAATACCTTCCTCGTGCGTAACAGGGATCCTTGCCTTTTTTTTGGTTCATGTTGACCTTTTTCCATTGGTTTTATTACATAGTTTTAATTTTTTGAAACGGTTTTTCCTCGTCTCCCGTTTTTTAAATAGACTAGGTGGCGACTCCCACATTTTTAGCATTATTTTTATTATTTTGCCGTAACTTTGCCGACCCTCGCTTATTTGGCCTTTTGCGCCACGCCCAGGGCTATCGCTGGAATGGTTACAACAGCCACAGCCTGTTTCAGTCACAGTAGTGACAGCCCAGATGCAGCAGTACAACAGCAGTAACATCCTGGCCCGTCCTGATCCCAGATCTCTAGTGCAGTCGAATCCTGCGTCGATTATGTCGACTTCGCCTCAGACGATGAGGAGTGTGCAGCCGTCGAGGCCCATGTAGACACAGTGCTCAATGACCTGGAAGTGCAATTCCAAGAACAAGTGGCGGTCTTGGCAGAAGACGCAACCGAAAAGGACAGGAAGAGGAATGGGAAGACAGTAGCATCAGAGCCAAAACCCACCCCACCCCGGAATCACCGAGGTCCTCCAGCAATCATGGTGGTGGGGGAGGGTAGAACAATCAAGACTAGACCAGAGGAGATGATCTTCGAGCAGCCAGGAGGCGGGTCTAGGTGGTATGTGCAGCACAAGCCTCGCCTTCAGATAGGCGAGGGGCCAAAAAAAAGACCTTGAGGTAGTGTAGACACCCTGATTTTGAAGTCACTCGACGGCAGGCTCCTCTGGAAGATGCTCTGGTTGCAACCACCACTCCTAAACCCTAACTTCGTAGAACCCTAGGCCCACACAAACCCATTAGGCCCAGACAGATCCACTTAGGCCCACACAAGCCCATTAGGTCCACAC